>OY101451.1:70587256-70589756 GCA_956483635.1 Panzeria rudis | reverse complement strand
CAACATAACAACGAAATCGAATGCTTCATGATCTATTAACAAATTGATGTTATGCTTATCCCTGAGATGCATTTGACGATTGGGAGCTTTCTTAAATTCAACAGATATACTCCTATACGACACAAAGGGCCCCCATGGCAGAGCTTGTGGTAGCTCTGTTATGCTAATAAAATCTCGACCAAAACACTACTTATTGGGAAATCATTGTGAAGACTATCTTCAAGCAAATAACATCTGCATTGAAACTGTTCATCAAAACCTGGTGATTTCATCAATTTACTCTGCTCGCAGGTATCCTTTTACAGAAAGTCAATATAGTACATTTTTTAATTCACAACCCGACTAGAAATTTTCAAGAGCATCCAATTGGTACCCAATAGGTTTGTCCAATTGGTTCCCGAATTGGGATGCAACGCAGAAACGTATTTGGGAACTGATTGGACAATTCTTATAAGTTCCCTATCGCGAAGTACCCACAAGATCCCATCGGGAAATCCCCAGACGATCTTAATCGGGGTGTGTTTCACTAACGTAAAATATCAAGAAATGTTTTATATGAGTGTTTGTGTTTTTCTTCCGACGGGGTTTTTTTGAATTTGGAACGATTTTCCGTCATCCCACGTCAAATTTGGTTTGTAAACAGACCGGTTTCGGCTATGTGCCATCTTCAGTGTTCTATTGAATATTCAATAGAACACTGAAGATGGCACATAGCCGAAACCGGTCTGTTACAAACCAAATTTGACGTGGGATGACGGAAAATCGTTCCAAATGTTTTATATAATTTTTTTAAGCTTTTATGACATACATACATATAAAGTTCTTACGGCTATTTTGTTAACATTCATACTTATGTAAATAAAAACTGATAACATAAATTACATATTTATATGAAAAAATTGTCGCTGTAATGATGTGTCGACAATACATTAAATCAACACCTAAAAATGTGCACTCGTTTTGTAAATCTCGAGTAATATTTAACAGCCACAAATATATTTTTTTTGTGTATGCAAAAGACTATATCTTAAATTTCATCGGTTTGTTGGCTAACTATATCTTAAATGTCATCGGTTGTTTTGGCTAAGGCCCAAATTTACACTCATTACTATATTATGATAAAATAAAATCAAAACACACAGTTGAAATTAAAAAGATAGAAATAGATCTCAACTGAGTATTTCATGCCTCTTCATTTTCCAGCATTTGCAAAAACACCAATACATTCTCATTTTAAGTGCTTCTCTTTGTGATGACCTCTGTTCTAGAATTTAACACAGAGTGTCTTAATTATGACAATTGAGCCCCTCACATGACAACGCAATGTAAAAGTTACCGTTTCCTTCCATATAAAGCTCCAGATCTAGAACTGGTGACTAGTCCTTGGGAACCAGTCACGTGACCTATCTTGTGACAGGTTCTCTTTCCTCTAGGTAGTTTGTTACAAATTCATAGTACTGCTTACAAGATTTTGCACAGACTTATGGTATTTCCCTCGTACTTATTCAATTTCATTTAAAATCTATGATTGCTAAAATTATTTTATTGCAAGAGAAAAGTAATTTTCACTGAAATTTAATTCGATTTATGGCCGAATTGTGTTCATTAAACATATAATTTAATACCAGCAGAAATAATAACGATGATGATGCAAATAACGAGTTGTTTAATATGAAAATAAAACAATATCAATTTCATAAAACGATTTTATTTCCATTAATTTGAATATTTATAGTGCCATTATTTTAAAGATATAAAAATAATGTGGCTCATAACACAAAGTACACAAGCCTACCATCAAAACAATAAATAAGTTATTAAAGTTTACATCATAAAATTATTTGAATGTAATAAAAAATACAACAAAAAATCTCGTGGTAAAACACTCTAGGTCTTTTTTAAGTATGTTTTGATTAAGTACATTATTTTATGAATTTTTATAAAAGCTAGTTACATAAAAAAATTAGTTAATTGCTTTTATTCAATCAACATTTTCGATGTTGCAAAATTTTCTCAGTTTTTATTTCATTAAATGCACTTACCTGCGGAGGATTGGATGCTGCAGCTACAAATGGCGCCGGAATTTTAAGCATAGGCTTAAACGGTTCATCATTTTGATTTATTCCAAATGCTCCTAAAATGAAATATCACTGATCATAATTTCTTTTCCTTTAGAACAATTTTACTTCCTTACCTGTCTGATCAGATGAATCTCTTTTACCAGTTTTACTTTTGGTTATCTCAACCGATGTTTTAGCTTCTTTTCTGTCTTCAACTTTTTCATCAGCATTTTTTATTTTAATATTTTCGTCTGTGAGTACAGTACTCACTAATAATAATAACAAAAGGAACTGTAAATAAAAAAAACAAAATAAATATACTATATATTATAATTTTATATTCATCGCGGAAGAAACGGTATTTTTTGTTTATTTGATGACGAAGAAATGTAAAGTCATCAGATTAATTTTGAAAACCCACAGAAAATAGCATTTAGCTT
>OY101451.1:70348919-70587056 GCA_956483635.1 Panzeria rudis | reverse complement strand
GAAATGTCTGAGAGAATTCTGTACCAACTCTAAAAAATTCCTGGGAAATTCAGAAGAAATTTTTTACGTCCTGTCGTACCAGATAAAACTACTGCTTTGGCTTGAGCAGGCTTGTGAAGGAGAGTTTTATTGGTGTAGCTTACAAGCCTGCTTACGTATTGCATGATATTTGTTCGATTTTTTCAAATTTCTTTCGAGTTTTTCAAATTTCTTTACAAGTTCTATTAGATGCATTTGATATAATTTATCCGGCTATTAATTGTTCACGCCCGGTCTAAATTTTTTTTCGGTTATATTTATTTATTGTATCTTCAATAAAATTGCACTAACAATAAGTAATCAAATCTTAACTCTAAAATTTTAATTTTTAAGTCCAGCCAATGCCAGACAAAAATATTTGTTTAAGCGGCTGGTTCTATGGTTCAAGTTTTTTTTATGTATCTTGTCACGTATTTCGAAAACCAGCGGCACATCTATATCTTTATGAATTCACTTGTGTCTGACATACCATGCGGCTACTGTAATCGTACGGAGTATTTTATTTTGTTGCCTTTGAATTTTTTCTACATTTGATGCCGAGGCAGTGCCCCATAACTAGATACCGTAGGACCATATTGGTCTTAGAATGGAGGTGTATAGAAGAAGTTTACAATCTAAGCTTAGGGTAAACTTCTTCCAAATGAGCCAAACCATTTGAGCTGCTTTTAATTTCATTTGGGTCACCTTTGCTTTTATGTGGTACTTCCATGTTAGACGACGATCAAGATGAACACCAAAATATTTTACTTCAGTGTGTTGAGGTATAGTTTGGTTATTTATTTATATATGTGGGCAGGTTTCTCTGCACAATGTAAAGGTAATGTGGAGACATTTTTTGACATTGTTTTAGACATTTAGACATTGTTTTAGACATTATTCCAACTGGGGTATATACTCTTGCAGTTTGCGGGAAGCTTCTTGATGGCTTTTATGAACACTTAGAAAAGCTGTATCATCAGCAAATGTTGACATGTGTATGTTACTGCTTACCGGAATGTCAGAGGCATATATCAGATCTAAGACAGGACCGAGGATGCTACCTTGAGAAACTCTGGCTTCAATGGGTTGCGGGGGCTTAGAAAATTACTTTATTTAACAACAAATTTTCGGTCAGTTAAGTAGCTTTGTAAAAGTTTAAGGATGTTTTCGGGTAGGTTTTCATTTAGTTTATGTATTAAACATTCATTCCATACTTTATCAAATGCCTGAGAAACGTGGATGAAGAGCGCAGAACAATATTTCTTTTCTTCGAAGGTTTTTCTAACCACGTTCACGAGTCTATGTGTTTGTTCAATCGTGCTATGTTGTCTCCTAAAACCGAATTGGTGGTCTGGAATGCATCCAGTACGATTCAGTATGGGTGTTAGCTTACTCATAAGTAGCTTTTCAAATAGTTTTGACATGTTAGACAATAGGCTTATAGGCCTATAGGACTCCACCTTCGTATGATCTTTGCATGGCTTAGGTATCATGGTAATCAGCGAGACCTTCCATTCTTCGGGATAGCATTTGAGGCACAAAATACTGTTAAAAGTAAATAGAATTATGCGTTTTGAAGTATAGGGTAGTTCTAAAAGCATTTTATTGCTTATTTTGTCAGCGCCTGGAGCTTTTTTCGAGTTTAAGCCTGCAATATAGTGTTCAATCTCACGAATATTGAGCCTCAAAGTAACATCTTATATAGCGAGGACTGGTGGCAGCTCAACTATAGTATCAGACGTATTTGGAGTAAATACTTTCTGCAAGTGGTTTACAAACAGAGTACCTTTTTTCAGCACCACTTCTTGCCCAGCCTCCATTCGAAGCTCGCAATGGAAGCTTATATATCACTGGTATTTTGAGGCACCGGACTGCTCTCCTTAGCGAACAGTCTGTTTGAGTTGTTGCGTCAAGCCCAGTCAGAAATTTTTGAAGAGAAGCGGCTTTTTTATATCGTAGTATGGTTTTCAGCTGTTTAGTACATTCCTTCGGCCTAGATTTTAGCTGAAGGGATCTGTAGCGTTGCTATTCTCTCCGAACTATTCTTTTTTCGGATAAAACCCGTTCTACATCTGCTGAATAAATTTTGTTATATCAAAAATGTGGCCATGAGACCAGATTTTCTAAAATTAGTAAAATTTTCGGAAGAATTTTTTACCTGCATGAAAATAGTACCAAACTTAATTTTTTAATTTTTATTTCTTTACTTTTTAATAATAACATTAAGTTAACAATTTTAAAAACCCCCGAAGAAAATAGATGATAACTTCAAAACGGCTGGACTAATTTTCTGCAAACATAGGTTAGAAGGCTTTGGATAAAGTCACCTTTCAAACAAAATTTACTCAAATCGATCTAGGCGTTTTGTAGCTACGGTGTGAAAAATGT
Organism: Panzeria rudis; assembly: GCA_956483635.1. Classification (NCBI taxonomy): domain Eukaryota; kingdom Metazoa; phylum Arthropoda; class Insecta; order Diptera; family Tachinidae; genus Panzeria; species Panzeria rudis. The sequence goes on along the minus strand of OY101451.1, from coordinate 70,584,650 downwards.
GATATCTTCTAAACGGCTGACCGATTTTGTTCAAACATAGCTAAGAACACTCTCGATGAAGTGACCTCCCTGCGGAAAATTTATTAATTGTCTTGAACGTAATTGTCCTACGACTGGTGTCCTATGACTGGTGAAAGTAGAACAAAAATTTTAGCAAAATACGTTCATTGTACTAGCAGAATTTTTCAAATTAAAAATATATGTTTAAAGTACAGTAATTTAACTAGTATTAAAGAACCTATCAGACGACAATGAGCTCAAGTTTGGGTCTACAACCTATCACTGAGTATCTTAATTATGTCAATTGACCCCCTCCAATGACAACGCCATGTAAAAGTTACCGGTTCCTTTCATATAAGGTTCCGGAACTCGGACCAGTTGCTAGTCCTTGGGAACCAGTCACGTGACCTGTCTTGTGACAGGTTATTTTCCATCTAGGGCTTTTAAACAGAGAAAACCAAAATCGGCCCAGCTGCTTGGGCTGTACTATGACGTGTACAGACATACGGATACACAGATACACAGACATACACTACAAACTTTTAATACCCCTTTTTTTGGTTGGGAGCTAAAAACATAGCAATACTCTTATATGTATTTAAAAAATGTCAACGATATATTGAACAGGCATCTTTTTACGAATTTTTAATTTTAAAAAAAGTGAAAAAAATGCAAATTTCCCATTTTTTAGCCGACGCATGAGTAGGGATGCAACATCGTTCTTAAAAACATCGATGTTTCCACGATAAACATCGATGTTAAAAAGGATCGATAATAAAAACGATAATACGATATTTTTATTTACTTATCATTAAATGATTTAATACATATGCATGTACCAAGAAAAGATTTTTTGTCGAATTTGGCGGTCGGTCAGAAAATGGTCCAAATTGGTTGACAAGCACGCGCACTACAGCAAAACTACAAAACGTTCCAGCAAAAACTACTGCTTCGGCATAAGCAGGTTTGTAAAGGACGGTTTTGTTGGTGTAGCTTACAAATCTGCTTACGTAGTGAACGATATTTATTCGCGATGTCTGACTTAGGAGCATTTATTGTTGAACACATATTTCAGCGCATTCAGTGTATAATAAAATAAACCTATTGTTTTGTTGTTTTAACATTGTTTTAAAACTTTGAAGTGTGGGTGAAAAATTGCTAAATTTGGACAAAAATAGAGCATAATTTTTGGACGTTTTCTCAAAATTTTTTCAAAATTTAAATTATTTTCTTTTCAATATTTCAAAAGAACATACTTAAAAATTACTGCAGTTGGAACCTTAAAACGATTAAGGCATGTGCGATGTAGCGTTGGACGAATAATGTGCGATGTAGCGTTGGGCGAATAATCACGAAAAATGTGGCCATATTTGATATAATTTAACTGGCTTTTAATTAGGGATGTGCGAATAGTCGATTAATAAAATTTTTGATTAATCAAAATTGTGATTAATCAATTAATCGATTAATCAAGAATTCGGATTAACCAAAATGCTGATTAATCAAATAATTTTTAATTTGATTATTGAAAATGGGGATTGTTTGATTAATCATGATTTTTAATAATTTATATTGTGAACAATCGAATAATTTTTTATTTTGTTTTTTTCCGCTTTAGTTTTTTTAGTTTTTTGTATTTCTCTCGTTTTATATTTTTATGTGTTAAATTCATTTTCTTTGAAATATTTTTTTTTATTTTGAATAAAATTATTCAAAATTGAATAATCAAAACTAAAATTATTAGCTTAATCAGCACTTTGATTAATCAGAATTCTTGTTTAATCAATTAATTGATTAATTAGAATTTTGATTAATCGAAAAATTTAATTAATAATTTAATTGTTACCCGCTCGGTCAAAAATATGGCAATGAGAGCAGATTTTCTAATATTAGTCAAATTTTCAGAAGCATTTTTACGTGCATGAAAATAGTACCAAACTTATGGCTTTTTCTTTTCTACAAAAAATGTTGCATTGTTTGCACTTTTCAATAAAAATTTGCAATATAATCATTTTTCGAGGAAGTGAATTTATAAGAAATTATAGTATCATCCCTCACGAAGGTAGATTTTTGCTTTAAGGGAATGCTACATTGCGATTTTTTAATAAAAAAGAAAAAATTTTACACTTTTTCTAGAGAAGAAAACGCCATTAGGTTTTTGAATTTTATTTCTTAACTATTTATTGATAACATTAAATTGAAAATTTTAAAAACCCCCAAAGGAAATAGAAGATAACTTCAAAACAGCTGGAACAATGTTCTTCAAACATAGGTTAGAGGACTTTGGATCAAGTCACCTTTCAAACAAAATTTACTAAATTAAAACCGATTTAACCGCTACAAATACACAGACACACACTACAAATTTATAACACCCTTCTTTTTTGGTCGGGGGTTAAAAACATAGCAATACTCTTATATTTAAAAAATTTCAACGATATACTGAACCGTATATATGGCCGTCGTATGAGACGTATGAGTAATATGATGATATGTGTTATCATATTAGTCATACGTATATAGCTTCGCCCTATAAATGGGAAATGAATCCAAATTGATTTTTAGGCTAAGGTTCGTAACGTTTAATTCAAAAAGAATTGAGCATGATTACTATTCCAAGGAACTAGGGAAATTAGCATGTTCTTCACATTTTTTCGGAATTAAAAATCGTAAAAATATGCCCATTCAATATATCGTTAAAATTTTTTATATATAAGAGTATTGCCATGTTTTTTAAAACATGGTAAGGATATCACGGCTACATGAATTGAGATAATTTCTAAATTTCTTCCGCATACTATCAAGGATTTTGTTTGAAATTATAAAATAATTTTTTGAAAATTTTGGCTATGCTATTAACGGGGATATTTACGAAATCAGGAACAAAGTCGCGGCTAACTCTATGTCTCCACCTATCTTGAAATGCGGTTGTAACTTTAAGTTATGACTGCGTTGTTAAAACAAATGCACTAACAATTATGTTATAACTTGAAAAAAAAACATTAATTTGAGCGGTCTAACACTTAACATCAACTTTAAGTTAATGTTAAACTAAGTTAGGTGTAGACCGCAAATAAAAACCAAAATTTAAAAATATTTCTGAAAATATTAGGGATACTAATGAAACAAAGCTTTACAACATGTCCAAATTCATTAAAATCGGATAATATTTATAAAAGTTATAAGACCAACAAACTTAATCATGCCCTAGATAGTTAACTTTGACACCCTATAACTCACTGTGTGTTTCAGCAAGGTGGTCTCAGTTTTATTATTCTGAAAGCCTAGGTCCTACTTATTTATATATATTGTATGCAAACATACTTTGATTTACCCAAAGTTATTTTAATTAGTTTGGCTTAGATTCATTTTTAATTTAATATTTCGATTAAACTATTTTTAATTTAAGAGCTAAATTCTAAAGGATGTAAATATTGAGCATTCAAAGAAAAATTTGGCTGTACGGAAGGTTGAACTGACGTCAAATGTTTCGAGTCCGCTACAGTCATCTCATCAGAGCCCTTTTACCTACTGCTAGCGATGACAGCAACAACAGCCTAGCGAAAATCTTATTTCTTTAGTGCCCTTTTACACACACAAAATATTATTTGCAAAGTTTTAATTCAGCCGGTAGAAAGACAAAGAGAGGAATACTTCATCTCTCTGTCTTTCTACCGGCTGAATTAAAACTTTGCAAAGTAAACTTTGTGTGTGTAAAAGGGCACTTAGTAAACCCAATTAACAGATTTGTGGCCACATCGTGACGAATATCACCTAATACTGAATTTTTGTAAAGTTTCGGAACTTCATTAACTGATTTTTCTTTATCATGTTCAACTATTTTAAGCTTTTTGATTTCTGGCAAACTTATTAAAATAACTTTCGATAAACAACCATACAGTTCTACTAAAATTCATAACTCAATTATTAGAACGCTAAAGGCACTTAGCTATAATATGAATTTATACTGTATACTGAATGTATACACTTAATATGCTTAGAAAGGACATGCGCTTAAAATTTGCTCGAACGTGCATGACTGGTCTACTCAGTGGAATTACGTTGTCTTTTCAGATAAAAAGAAATTTAATTTAGAAAGTTCCGATTGGTAAAATTGTAATTTTCATGACCTACGTAAGGAGGGCCATTATTTTGACCGCCTGCAAAGCCGGGTGGGTGTTATGATGGTGTGGGGAGCAATATCATACTATGACCCCTGTGAGTTGCAGTTTTAACATCGCGTATGAATGCGGAGAATTACAACAGCTTTTTGAAAACATCTTTTCCCCACTTTCAAAACTTATTTGGAAATCTAAAGTTGCATTTTCAGCACGATAATGCTCCAATCCACACAGCCCGATCCGTGAAATCGTGGATTCAGAGCAAAAAAGTTGACGTCCTTGAATGGCCACCTTACTCGTCCGACCTAAATATAATCGAGAATGTCTGCGGATGGTTCGCTAGGAAAGTGTACGGGTCCGAAAAACAATACAACACAAAAGGCGAATTAATCCAAGGCACCAAACACGCTTGCTCCACCATTTCGTTGAATTATATTGAAAAACTTTACAATTCAATTCCCAATCGAATTTTCGAAGTGATTTCAGGCAAAGGCTGCCCCACGCATTACTAATTATCCTTAATACTGTTTAAAATATAATATTTAAGTTGTATTAAAAAGCTATATAGTTGCTCAAAATACTAATTAAATTGAAATTATAGCAGATGTCGCTATCTTGGTGACCAATATTTCGATACATTTTTAATATATAGTTTTTCTTAAAAATTTATTAAAATATTATCTTGAATGTTACAGCAGTCATTTTTGTTTTATTTTAAAGAGAATTGATAAGAGTCTACTGGATAAAAACTTTAAGGCTATAGGTCAATTGGTTCAGATAATCCCCCCTATTGTGAAAGGCTACGTCGACGTAACATCAACACGACATCAAAAAATTGTCACTTGTCTACTCATAAGCTTCAGAAAATAGTAAGGGACTGTCAATAGCAGTCAATTGTTGTCGACAATGAGTAGACAAGTGACAATTGTTTACTGTCGTGTTGATGTGATGTCGACGTCGCCTTTCATAATTTAACATTAACGATCATTGAAAAGGGAGAGCTAACCTGATTAAGCGCAGTGTACATTGTAATATAAAACTTTATCAAGTAAGACGAGTTCGGCTATATTAAAAAAATCCCAAAACGTCAGAATTTTTATACGTGTTATCGATTAAAAAAAAGTCTAAACTGTCAAGAAAAATCTAAAAAATTCAAACTTAAAATTGACATTTCGAGCTTCAAGCGTTACAGTGCTGTCGATTCATTATCTTTAAACCAGGGATGTAACCGATACCGATATATGGGCGATACTTCAGATTTTCTGATACATTGGTATCGGCGATACGACGATACTTTTTACATTTTTTCACAGTTTATTTCTTAACAAATATATTATTTTTGTAAATTTTACCATGAATTAAATTCAATTCGTTGTTTTTAAATCTTATTAATATCAATTTTAAATATTAATAATATCTTACGCTGTTATTTTGTAAAAAACATAATTTATTTCTTGTTAATTTTACCATGAATTCGAATTCAATTCGTTGTTTTTTAAATCTTATTCTTAGAAAAAAAGTCATAAAAATGTAGAATTCGCGATCCGAAAGTATTGCAAATTTGGATCATTTATAATTAATTTTACATTTCCTTGTCATTGCAAAAAGTTCTCTTTTTCGATTACCAATCACCGAATTGGAAGCGATGTTAAGAAAAATTTCTTTTTGGGTGTTCTATAATGACTTTTCCTCAAGGGAAAAGGATGAAAAATTACCCATTTGCGCAACTTGTTTTTTTATGCGAATGTCAATGCAAAACTGTTTTCATGTAAATTTAAGTGAATAAATATAAACTTTTAAAAAATCGATTTTTTAACCGACTTCACAAAAAGGAGAAAGGTTATCAATTCGTCATATATTATTATTATTATTATTATTATTATTATTATTATTATTATTATTATTATTATTATTATTATTATTATTTTCGTTTTATATATGTTCCCTCAAAACTCCGCCATTTATGAACCGATTTCGGATTTTTTTTCTCTATTCAAAAGAATGTACTTCCAGATTGGTCCCGTTGAAAAGTGGGAGGGTCACACCCATACAAAGTAAATATACTTTCGTTTTTAACTACTTCTACTCAACTGATTCTTATGAAACTTTACACCCTCCTTAAGCTTCTGTTTAAATACTATATCAGGATAAAAAAATTGGGCAGTGCCACGCCCATGAAAAGTAAATTAGCATTTTAACTACCTCTACTTACCCGATTCTTATGAAACTTTTCATAAATATTTAGCCATCGTTACTATACAACATTTCAGTTAGAAAAGTGGGCAGTGCCACCCCCATGAAAAGTAAATATGGATTTAAGCTACTTCTACTTATCCGATTCTTATGAAATTTCGCACACACAATAAGTTCGTAAAAGTACATAAAATATGGGGGCGGTGCCACGCCTATTTTGTAGTCGGTTTTTTTTGCAAGAATTATTTAAAAGCATTTCGAGTATTTTTTATAATAATAAAGGAATTACAAATTTTTATATAACTTAAATAAACTTTTACTTGCTTTTCTACTAATTATCTGCATATTTCTAATATAAATGCTTTTGAAATTAATTCTTAAAAATTACTTCCAATGTTTTATACCGGGTTAATTCAATTTTAAATATTATTAATCTCTTACACTGTAATTTTGTATAATAAAAAAATGGCCCGGCTTGAGTTTTGTTAATCTAGACTTGAACGGATCGGCAAAACGGCGTATCGTTACATCCCCACTTTAAACCCAAATATAGCGATTTTAGAGCAAATATTTCTAAATTAGTTAGCTATTTTTGGCATAATAAAAAGTGTCAGCATTGAAATTAGACAACAAAAAAGTAGTAAAAAAACACATGTTTCATATATTCTTCTCTTTCTTATATTTTTATTTCAATCTTTAAATCTTAGATTAATAATAGACGAAAAAGCAAGTGTCATAAGGGCTTAATACCCCTAAGTGATCAATTTCAATGTGTTTTTATAAAAGAACTCTGACAGATCCAATTGTATTGAACGTACTTGTCCTATGACTGTTAAAGATAAAAGTGTTGCAATATGTTCCCGAGTCCTATACGGCGAAAAAAGATCATATCACAAAACTAAAAAAATATGTTAGCAAAATACCCGCCCTGTACAGTCGGGCAGAATCAAAATATTTGGAACATAAACCAGGCATTTCTAAACGGAGAGTCTTACCGGACATAGTAGAGGAGTATTTCAATTTATATTTTCAGCATCAGCTCTCTGCATTTCTCAGGAGGTGAGCTATGAAGTAGGACACTTTGGCCATGTAAAATTTTTTACTGAGTGTTATTATTTTTTTCTGTTTCTCATTCGATTTCAAACTTTGCTCCAGTAATTTCCAAATATCGGTTCCAAATATCATCAGATTTTTTTAATTTTTCTTCGTTAATTACACAAACAAATTTAAACGAGTTTAGAAGAAGTTTAATCAAATTCTGCAATTTATTTTGAAAAATATTAAATTTATAAATTGAAATTTTAAAAAATTTTGAATTTTTGAAAATGTTTGGCAAAAAAACACCATCACTTCTTGGTGTATATATGGGTGATTTATATCTAACTATCATTTTACATGTCCCGGCCAGTTCTGTCTTACTGGTTAGGGTTTGTAAATAATCGCAGATTGTCATAATCGCGATTACGATTAAAAAATATGGGATTAATCACGATTAAGCAAGAAAATATACTATCATCATTTTTATTAAAACAAAAATAAATTACTTAATGAGTTTTAGTCGAACTATACACAGAAAAAACTATAATTCGTATTCTGTTACTAAATTCATAAATTAAAATATTTTTTTTACGGAAATGGGACCTACCACAAAAGTCTAAAAAGAGCTTTATAATATATGTGACGTCACATAAAATTCAATATGGCGCTCTCCTGAGCACAAAAAGTCATGTATATTAAAAATTATGTTGAAAATATGTATTTATTATATACGTACATAGAATGAAAGGCACCCCTGTTCCATCGTGTACAGAAAAAATTACCTCCAACCGAAAAAAATTAACTTTCATTCTATGTACGTATAGAGCTTACACATATTTTATGTGATGTCACATATCCTATAACCAGCATATGATCAAGACGCTTCTAATGATACCACATTTTAGTAGTGTAGTGTAACAACTCCCATTAAATATTATCTATATTAAACTGCTGGAGACCCTAAGATGTGGCCAAATGAATAATGGCAACCTATTTTTTTTAATTTCCTTAGACGTTACTCTATGACGTGAACAACAAATTTATTTAAAAAAACATATGAGCGGAAGTGACCTCCAAAAATCGTACCGCATAACACCAGGCAGCCCTAAGCTGCGGCCAAATCGAGAATGGCAACCCATTGTTTAGCTTCGCTACAGGTCCATCCATGACGTGGACTAAAAGTGACCGAAAGTGACCCCAAAAATAAATTATGTATTGTAAATTCAATTAAAAATAGTTCAATTAAAAGTAGTTTTTAAATAGGCAACCCTACAAAAAAAATGCATTTTTCCAATTAAAATTTTGTATTGGAATATTTAAAAAACAAACAAACAAATAGTATAATTTAAAAACAAACTAAAGCACATGTTTGTTAAAATAAAAAGCTATGATAATTTTTTCTGTGTATGAGTGTAATCCAAAGAAATTTTATTATTTTGACTTGTGTTTATGAATATAACATCGTTCTTAAAAAAATCGATGTTTGAAAACATCGATTTTCCACAATAAACATCGATGTTAAAAAACATCGATAATAAAAATGATGCATCGATGAGTTTATTTGCTCATCATTAAATCATTTAATACGTATGCTTGTACCCAGAACACATTTGGTCAGAAAATCTGCAGAAGTGGCTGATAAGCAAATGCACCTATTTGCCTGAGGAATTTCTGAAATCTTTGTCGAAATGTCTGAGAGAATTCTGTACCAACTCTAAAAAATTCCTGGGAAATTCAGAAGAAATTTTTTACGTCCTGTCGTACCAGATAAAACTACTGCTTTGGCTTGAGCAGGCTTGTGAAGGAGAGTTTTATTGGTGTAGCTTACAAGCCTGCTTACGTATTGCATGATATTTGTTCGATTTTTTCAAATTTCTTTCGAGTTTTTCAAATTTCTTTACAAGTTCTATTAGATGCATTTGATATAATTTATCCGGCTATTAATTGTTCACGCCCGGTCTAAATTTTTTTTCGGTTATATTTATTTATTGTATCTTCAATAAAATTGCACTAACAATAAGTAATCAAATCTTAACTCTAAAATTTTAATTTTTAAGTCCAGCCAATGCCAGACAAAAATATTTGTTTAAGCGGCTGGTTCTATGGTTCAAGTTTTTTTTATGTATCTTGTCACGTATTTCGAAAACCAGCGGCACATCTATATCTTTATGAATTCACTTGTGTCTGACATACCATGCGGCTACTGTAATCGTACGGAGTATTTTATTTTGTTGCCTTTGAATTTTTTCTACATTTGATGCCGAGGCAGTGCCCCATAACTAGATACCGTAGGACCATATTGGTCTTAGAATGGAGGTGTATAGAAGAAGTTTACAATCTAAGCTTAGGGTAAACTTCTTCCAAATGAGCCAAACCATTTGAGCTGCTTTTAATTTCATTTGGGTCACCTTTGCTTTTATGTGGTACTTCCATGTTAGACGACGATCAAGATGAACACCAAAATATTTTACTTCAGTGTGTTGAGGTATAGTTTGGTTATTTATTTATATATGTGGGCAGGTTTCTCTGCACAATGTAAAGGTAATGTGGAGACATTTTTTGACATTGTTTTAGACATTTAGACATTGTTTTAGACATTATTCCAACTGGGGTATATACTCTTGCAGTTTGCGGGAAGCTTCTTGATGGCTTTTATGAACACTTAGAAAAGCTGTATCATCAGCAAATGTTGACATGTGTATGTTACTGCTTACCGGAATGTCAGAGGCATATATCAGATCTAAGACAGGACCGAGGATGCTACCTTGAGAAACTCTGGCTTCAATGGGTTGCGGGGGCTTAGAAAATTACTTTATTTAACAACAAATTTTCGGTCAGTTAAGTAGCTTTGTAAAAGTTTAAGGATGTTTTCGGGTAGGTTTTCATTTAGTTTATGTATTAAACATTCATTCCATACTTTATCAAATGCCTGAGAAACGTGGATGAAGAGCGCAGAACAATATTTCTTTTCTTCGAAGGTTTTTCTAACCACGTTCACGAGTCTATGTGTTTGTTCAATCGTGCTATGTTGTCTCCTAAAACCGAATTGGTGGTCTGGAATGCATCCAGTACGATTCAGTATGGGTGTTAGCTTACTCATAAGTAGCTTTTCAAATAGTTTTGACATGTTAGACAATAGGCTTATAGGCCTATAGGACTCCACCTTCGTATGATCTTTGCATGGCTTAGGTATCATGGTAATCAGCGAGACCTTCCATTCTTCGGGATAGCATTTGAGGCACAAAATACTGTTAAAAGTAAATAGAATTATGCGTTTTGAAGTATAGGGTAGTTCTAAAAGCATTTTATTGCTTATTTTGTCAGCGCCTGGAGCTTTTTTCGAGTTTAAGCCTGCAATATAGTGTTCAATCTCACGAATATTGAGCCTCAAAGTAACATCTTATATAGCGAGGACTGGTGGCAGCTCAACTATAGTATCAGACGTATTTGGAGTAAATACTTTCTGCAAGTGGTTTACAAACAGAGTACCTTTTTTCAGCACCACTTCTTGCCCAGCCTCCATTCGAAGCTCGCAATGGAAGCTTATATATCACTGGTATTTTGAGGCACCGGACTGCTCTCCTTAGCGAACAGTCTGTTTGAGTTGTTGCGTCAAGCCCAGTCAGAAATTTTTGAAGAGAAGCGGCTTTTTTATATCGTAGTATGGTTTTCAGCTGTTTAGTACATTCCTTCGGCCTAGATTTTAGCTGAAGGGATCTGTAGCGTTGCTATTCTCTCCGAACTATTCTTTTTTCGGATAAAACCCGTTCTACATCTGCTGAATAAATTTTGTTATATCAAAAATGTGGCCATGAGACCAGATTTTCTAAAATTAGTAAAATTTTCGGAAGAATTTTTTACCTGCATGAAAATAGTACCAAACTTAATTTTTTAATTTTTATTTCTTTACTTTTTAATAATAACATTAAGTTAACAATTTTAAAAACCCCCGAAGAAAATAGATGATAACTTCAAAACGGCTGGACTAATTTTCTGCAAACATAGGTTAGAAGGCTTTGGATAAAGTCACCTTTCAAACAAAATTTACTCAAATCGATCTAGGCGTTTTGTAGCTACGGTGTGAAAAATGTGATATCTTCTAAACGGCTGACCGATTTTGTTCAAACATAGCTAAGAACACTCTCGATGAAGTGACCTCCCTGCGGAAAATTTATTAATTGTCTTGAACGTAATTGTCCTACGACTGGTGTCCTATGACTGGTGAAAGTAGAACAAAAATTTTAGCAAAATACGTTCATTGTACTAGCAGAATTTTTCAAATTAAAAATATATGTTTAAAGTACAGTAATTTAACTAGTATTAAAGAACCTATCAGACGACAATGAGCTCAAGTTTGGGTCTACAACCTATCACTGAGTATCTTAATTATGTCAATTGACCCCCTCCAATGACAACGCCATGTAAAAGTTACCGGTTCCTTTCATATAAGGTTCCGGAACTCGGACCAGTTGCTAGTCCTTGGGAACCAGTCACGTGACCTGTCTTGTGACAGGTTATTTTCCATCTAGGGCTTTTAAACAGAGAAAACCAAAATCGGCCCAGCTGCTTGGGCTGTACTATGACGTGTACAGACATACGGATACACAGATACACAGACATACACTACAAACTTTTAATACCCCTTTTTTTGGTTGGGAGCTAAAAACATAGCAATACTCTTATATGTATTTAAAAAATGTCAACGATATATTGAACAGGCATCTTTTTACGAATTTTTAATTTTAAAAAAAGTGAAAAAAATGCAAATTTCCCATTTTTTAGCCGACGCATGAGTAGGGATGCAACATCGTTCTTAAAAACATCGATGTTTCCACGATAAACATCGATGTTAAAAAGGATCGATAATAAAAACGATAATACGATATTTTTATTTACTTATCATTAAATGATTTAATACATATGCATGTACCAAGAAAAGATTTTTTGTCGAATTTGGCGGTCGGTCAGAAAATGGTCCAAATTGGTTGACAAGCACGCGCACTACAGCAAAACTACAAAACGTTCCAGCAAAAACTACTGCTTCGGCATAAGCAGGTTTGTAAAGGACGGTTTTGTTGGTGTAGCTTACAAATCTGCTTACGTAGTGAACGATATTTATTCGCGATGTCTGACTTAGGAGCATTTATTGTTGAACACATATTTCAGCGCATTCAGTGTATAATAAAATAAACCTATTGTTTTGTTGTTTTAACATTGTTTTAAAACTTTGAAGTGTGGGTGAAAAATTGCTAAATTTGGACAAAAATAGAGCATAATTTTTGGACGTTTTCTCAAAATTTTTTCAAAATTTAAATTATTTTCTTTTCAATATTTCAAAAGAACATACTTAAAAATTACTGCAGTTGGAACCTTAAAACGATTAAGGCATGTGCGATGTAGCGTTGGACGAATAATGTGCGATGTAGCGTTGGGCGAATAATCACGAAAAATGTGGCCATATTTGATATAATTTAACTGGCTTTTAATTAGGGATGTGCGAATAGTCGATTAATAAAATTTTTGATTAATCAAAATTGTGATTAATCAATTAATCGATTAATCAAGAATTCGGATTAACCAAAATGCTGATTAATCAAATAATTTTTAATTTGATTATTGAAAATGGGGATTGTTTGATTAATCATGATTTTTAATAATTTATATTGTGAACAATCGAATAATTTTTTATTTTGTTTTTTTCCGCTTTAGTTTTTTTAGTTTTTTGTATTTCTCTCGTTTTATATTTTTATGTGTTAAATTCATTTTCTTTGAAATATTTTTTTTTATTTTGAATAAAATTATTCAAAATTGAATAATCAAAACTAAAATTATTAGCTTAATCAGCACTTTGATTAATCAGAATTCTTGTTTAATCAATTAATTGATTAATTAGAATTTTGATTAATCGAAAAATTTAATTAATAATTTAATTGTTACCCGCTCGGTCAAAAATATGGCAATGAGAGCAGATTTTCTAATATTAGTCAAATTTTCAGAAGCATTTTTACGTGCATGAAAATAGTACCAAACTTATGGCTTTTTCTTTTCTACAAAAAATGTTGCATTGTTTGCACTTTTCAATAAAAATTTGCAATATAATCATTTTTCGAGGAAGTGAATTTATAAGAAATTATAGTATCATCCCTCACGAAGGTAGATTTTTGCTTTAAGGGAATGCTACATTGCGATTTTTTAATAAAAAAGAAAAAATTTTACACTTTTTCTAGAGAAGAAAACGCCATTAGGTTTTTGAATTTTATTTCTTAACTATTTATTGATAACATTAAATTGAAAATTTTAAAAACCCCCAAAGGAAATAGAAGATAACTTCAAAACAGCTGGAACAATGTTCTTCAAACATAGGTTAGAGGACTTTGGATCAAGTCACCTTTCAAACAAAATTTACTAAATTAAAACCGATTTAACCGCTACAAATACACAGACACACACTACAAATTTATAACACCCTTCTTTTTTGGTCGGGGGTTAAAAACATAGCAATACTCTTATATTTAAAAAATTTCAACGATATACTGAACCGTATATATGGCCGTCGTATGAGACGTATGAGTAATATGATGATATGTGTTATCATATTAGTCATACGTATATAGCTTCGCCCTATAAATGGGAAATGAATCCAAATGATTTTTAGGCTAAGGTTCGTAACGTTTAATTCAAAAAGAATTTAGCATGTTCTTCACATTTTTTTCGGAATTAAAAAATCGTAAAAATATGCCCATTCAATATATCGTTAAAATTTTTTATATATAAGAGTATTGCCGTGTTTTTTAAAACATGGTAAGGATATCACGGCTACATAAATTGAGATAATTTATAAATTTCTTCCGCATACTATCAAGGATTTTGTTTGAAATTATAAAATATTTTTTTTGAAAATATTGGCTATGCTATTAACGGAGATATTTACGAAATCAGGAACAAAGTCGCGGCTAACTCTATGTCTCCACCTATCTTGAAATGCGGTTGTACCTTTAAGTTATGACTGCGTTGGTAAAACAAATGCACTAACAATTATGTTATAACTGGAAAAAAAACATTAATTTGGGCGGTCTAACACTTAACATCAACTTTAAGTTAATGTTAAACAAAGTTAGGTGTAGGTAGACCGCACATAAAAACCAAAATTTAAAAATATTTCGGAAAATATTAGGGATATTAATGAAACAAAGTTTTACAACATGTCCAAATTCATTAAAATCGGATAATATTTATAAAAGTTATAAGGCCAACAAACTTAATCATGCCCTAGATAGTTAACTTTGACACCCTATAACTCACTGTGTGTTTCAGCAAGGTGGTCTCAGTTTCATTATTCTGAAAGCCTAGGTCCTCTCCTATTATTTTTACACACATCATTTTGCAATCTGATTGCAAATTTTAAAGGTATAGATTTATTACATTTTTTCCAATTGGAACAAATTGGAACAAGTAAAAGAGCGAATTCCACCTTGTGCGAACATCAAGAATCATCTTTTTTATTTCCCTATTTATGATTAAACTTGTTTTTATATTTTTAATGAAAAAAAATTTACATATAGTAAAAAAAATTTTAGTAAAATAATTTAAATAAACGAACAAAGGCGAACAGATTAAATGAACGATATCGATGTTTTTTAGTTTTGACAGCGATGTATCGTTTGCATCCCTACGCATGAGACGTATGAGTAATATGATGGTATGTGCTCGCATTTTACCCAAACGTTTACAGCTTCACGCTAAAAATGGGAAATTCGCGTTATCTTCAAGTTTTTTCCGAATTAAAAATTCGTAAAAATGCCCATTCAACATATCGTTAAAATTGTTTATATATAGGAGTATTGCCATGTTTTTTAATAAATAGTAAAGAATTGACGGCTAGATGAATTGAGATAACTTAAAAATTTATTCCACATATCATCAAGGATTTTGTTTAAAATCATAAAAAATTTGATGGAAAATTTTGGCTATGCTATTAACCGAGATATTTACGAAATCAGGAACAAAGTCACGGCCAAAACCTGAAATTTAAAAATATCTCTGATACAATTTGGGGCATTAATGAAATAAATTGTATATTTTTTGTCTCTTACTACGCTTTACAACATGTCCAAATTCATTGAAATCGGATTATATAAAAAAACAAAATTTATCATGCCCGAGATATTCAATTTTGACACACTAAAGCTCGCTGTGTGTTTCAACAGGGTGGTCTCAGTGTCATCATTCTTAAAGCTTAGGTCCTCCTGTATGTTTATTACATATATCATTTTGTAATCAGATCTCAAATTTCAAAGGTACAGATTTATGTATTACATTTTTCCCAATTTGAACCACTGTGTGCTGTAGCATGTACATTGTACAAGCACGAATTCTACCTTGTGCGAACATCAAGAATCATCTTTTTTATTTGCCCTATATATAATTAAACTTTTTTATATTTTTAATTTAAAAAAATTTTAATATGGTAAAAAAATGTTTGGAAAAGAAATTTAACTAAACGAAGCAAGCGCGATCAGATTAAATGAATGATTTCGATGTTTTTTTAGTTTTGACAGCGATATATCGTCCATGTATCATTCATAAAAACATCGGTGTTAGCATCGTTTTCTAAGCAGCCATGTATCGTTTGAATCCCTACTTGTGTTCGGGTTATAATTTAATTTTTCAATGAAAATATATTTTTATTTAGAGAAAATTGTGAAGCATGTAAAATAAAGTTCATATATCATAGCATATAAGATCAAAAACAATAATATCGGAAATCTCTCTCTTGATAGCAAACTTTGTCTAGGACCCCTGTTGCCAGATTTGCAGATTTCTCTGCATTTTGCTGATTTTTTACTGAAAAATTGAGTAGTAGGATTTGCAGATTTTCGTCCCTAAAATGCAGATTTTATACAATGTCATTTAGACAAGTAAAACTACTGGAAATCTGATCTAATATACATGTGTAAATAATATACACATAAGTATATTTCAGCAACTCACCTCATATAAAAACTGAAAAACGTGTTTTTACCACTCTCAAACTCAAAATTTATTTGTTTTAAGAGATATCCCAAAATATTTTTGGATTCTAGTGATGGCCCTTCATGGAATACATAATTTGGACGGGTTTTCATGAAATTTCAAATGCATAATTAAACTTTTTTTCATTCGTAGCATCATGTTTTGTTGGATGTACGCTCGATGTCAAAATTATCTTATTTGTTTTTTTCGTTTGCATAGGGAAATAATTTATATATCAATAAATTTGTAAAATATGTACATATCTGATATTATAGAGGAAATAAAAGTTCATTTGAATCTGATAGGTGACTTGATCGAGTGTTCTTGTCTATGTTTGAAGATAATTGGTCGAGCTTTTTAGAAGTTATCTCCTCTTTTCTATATTCACAGTCTTGAAGCTGTGTGTCTATTACTACGTTATACGCAGTTCTTATTTGCAAATAAGAACGAAAAATGCTGCTAAATACTTTTTTATTGTCATTTATTAAATCAGTGAATATTTATTTATCTATTTATTAATATATTTATCTATTTACTATTTTTTATTAACAACCATATGTAATGGTGGCATCTCAAACTTCTTATTTGCAAATAGTGCGATAATCAGCAATTGTTTTCGTGAGTTACTAAGTTACAATAAAAATACATACTTGGCAGCACTACGTTATTACTTGCAAATAAGAAATGCTTATAAACATAGCATGTGGCGCCGTAGTTCACAAACGGCTAGACCGATTTCAATTTAGTTTTTTTCGTTTGAATGGTGACTTGATCTAAAATCGTCTATGTTTGAAGCGAATCGGTACAGCCGTTTGGAAGTTATAATCCATTTTCTTCTAAAGTTTTTAAAATTTTAAATGAAATTTATTTGTTGAATTAAGCAATTGTCTATATGCATTTCATTGGCGCTTTTACCAAATCGTCAGTAGACTTCAACCACAACTTTGAACAGTTACAAATAAATTTCATTTAAAATATAATTATGACAATATGTCAAATAATAAATTTCTTAAAAGTTTTAAAATTTTTAATTTATTGTTATCTACGGCAGATTTTGGGCGGCATCAAATATATATGTTGTCGCATAACTTTGAACAATCAAATAAATGGACGAATAATCGCAGACATGCTCCATGTCACCTTGCGCTTTCATATTATCTTTTTTGAATTGACAAAACCTTAAATTAATAAATTTACAAGCACAATTAAATAAAAATTCAATATAAATTGTTATAATATTTTCACAAAGACACATGTAAAAAAACTATTGAATTTCTTCAATAAACAAAACAAAACAGTACACTTTTTGACAGCTACCGTACACCATAAAGCAGAATAAGAAATAAACAGCTGCCTTAATGCTGCCTCCTGTAAAATGAATTCGCCTTGGTCTGTACACAGTTTGGCTTTTGATTTTTTGTTTAAATTTCACTTTTTAAGCAGGCGGACTTTTTTGTTGCAAAGAAACTTTAAACCCATTTATATCCCTAATTAAATTTAAACATATAACTTATATATATCAAATGAAGTTTATTTGCTGATGGACAAGCATTGTCTATATTAATTTCATTGGATCTTTACCAAATCGTCAGTAGACTTCAACCACACTTTTGAACAGCTACAAACCATTATATTATATACAGACTTTCAAAAACCATTTGAGAATTTATAAGTACTAAATGATTTTCAAAAATAAGCATAGTAGGCTTTGAAACTAGTACAAAATTCAGCAAATAATTTCTATTCAATATATATCAATTTTATTTTTCTACACCTTTAAATATACTTATGTATATATATTTTGGCAATCAACTTTTAACATCCTTTGTTTTTAGGATTAGTATAAACTTTTTTTAACGCATTTGGTTTTTTCCCTTACCTTACATTACCCTAACTATCGAAATCTATACAGCCGTTTGAAAGATACGAGGTAATAAAGAAATTTACAAACATGCATACAAGAAACGTGCGAAAAAAATAACCCTTCTTGGCAGTCGGGTAATCAAACATATGAGTTATATATATTTTTCTCATCCCATTTAATTTCCTTTATTTTGATACCCAACCCGATACGTTGGCTAAAAATTTTTTTAATAGTACATATTACTATTTCGCGCAAAAAATTCTTCATTTTTTTCAAACAACTATCAAGGAACACTTGGGTTTTAAGACGAAATTCATACAGCCGTTTGAAAGATACGAGATAATAATGAAATTTACAAACACACATACAAGAAACGCGTGAAAACATAACCCTTCTTGGCAGTCGGCTAATTAAACATATAACTCCTCAACAGGTTTGTTAAAATTTTTTTTAACGTATTACTATTTCGCGCCGAAAATCTGCAATTTATTTTCAAACATCTACCTAGGAATACTTGGGTTTTTTAGACGAATAGAACGATATCTTAATTGTCGTAGTCCATACAGCCGTTTGGAAAATACGAGGTAATGAAGAAATTTACTAAAATACATAAAAGAAACGCGCGAAGAACATGACACTTCTTGGCAGTCGGGTAACAAGGCAATTGCGTTTGGTGGCTTCTTAGCAATTTCGAAATAAAATTTACACTTGCCTAATGCTCAAGTGGTAATTAAAATTTTTAAAATTTTTTTTTGGTTCAATTTTATTTTGCGAACATTGATTTTTTTAGCTTACCATATTAAGATGATTTGAAGCAAATTTTTTTAGTTACACGATGGTGTTTTATTGATCGGCGTCGGATAATCTGCAATCGAGTTATGGTGAATGCTGGTATAACTCGTGAAAATATTAGGTAGGCTCATAAAAAAATTGTGACGCAATAGTATTTTTTTAATTTATTTTCTAAAGTTTAGTGCCGAATACCTATCCGAATTGCTTATTAATTTCTTAAGGGGGAAACTAAATGTAATCCATATTTAATTTTTTAAATATTGTACTTCATTAGAAATTAATTAGTTTTGAGTACTCGAGTACCGGGTACTTAATACCGAATATATTTTTCAATACTCGATACCCAAAAGTAGCTACTCAATACTTTAAGAGTTGTATTTTCTAATGTAAACGAAACTTTTGCTTTGAAATAAATTAAAGTAATACAACTTTTCTAAAAAACACGCTTTTAAAAAATGTTTAACCTTATCATTTAGAGAGATATTGACTAAATAAATAATTAATATAATTGAATATTTAAATAATTTTAAAGACCCTAGTTGTTCATACATGTTTCAATAAAAGCGAATTTTAGCCCATTAAACAATTTTATTTTTAAATAAAACAGCCGTTAAAAGTATCGAGTAGTATCGAGTACCCAGTTGAAGTTGTATCGAGTAGTATTGAGTAGTCAAAAGTAGCCGCTTTTTACAACACTATTACTTTCCAACTAACTTAAAATTAACTTTATTTAAATCTACTGGTAGCTAGTAAGCAAAAAGATTTGCTGGTAGGGAAATAATGACTTCATGACATACATAGATATGTAGATAATAGGGTATTCATTGAATCGGGTTTCTGCTTTAATCGGTTAATCACTCGATTAATTAATCGAGGTTCTGGCTTCATCAGTTAATAATCGGTTAGTTGCGTTATTAACCGGTTAACCGATTAATGAAGTTTTTTCATATATCAAGTAATTTTAGCAAAAAAATTGCATAAATTATCTATTATTTTTAATTTATTAGTAAAAAACAATAACATAACAAACATTCTTGAACTTAATCAAGCAAAAAAAATCGTAAATATGTATTCATTTAAAAATAAACAAGTTTGTGAGATCATTATATCAGCTATTTCAATAGTTTAAGGAGATCTTCTAAAACAATCTTTCAGAAAAATAATTTCTTTAGTTTTGATAAAACTTGGCTTGAAAAAATCGTGTCATTTATCGTAGATGTTGAACAAATCGAAAGCAAGCCATAATACAGAATATCTAGTTTCTCAGTCCTTTTCCTGGATTTCTGTAAACTTATAAAATTTTCCATTATGCCATTAGAGTCCTGTTTTATTTTTTTTCAAATTCTTAACACTCCTAATTGTTTCGGTTAATTCTGTTCAAACATTTCTTGTATTACTATCGATAGTTTTTTTCTGTAGTAAGGTCATCATCTAATTCATGCTGGCAGAGCTCAGCGAAAAAAAGTTTATTTCCGACTTCCTTAGTTTCCGTTTTTGTACTGTATTTTAAAACACTGTTACTAGAAGGATATTTTCCTGAGTGGAGGTATAAAATAATTGAATTCGTCTCTCATTACAACTAATCCTTAGATTTTTAATTAAATCGTTGGCAACAGTATTATTAGATTTTATAAAACTATTAAACAAAAACTTAATACATAATACCCTCTAGTTCAATTAGATTAGCAGAGTCTTTACTAAATTCTTGTATAGGGACGTCCAAAGATTTTAATGTTTTACTTAAGTTAAAATTACTGAAGTAATTTCTAAACACATACATTTTGTATATGAGACGAAACAAATAACTAAACACACAAGAAATATGTTATAGTACTATAAAATACAAAAAAATTTGTTACGTCGGTTAACCGGTTAATCGACTGAAATTAATTGGTTTAACCGTTAATCGAAAAAAGCCCATTTTATATTAACTGTTCAGTTAATCGGGTTGTAATTAACCGGTTAACCGATTAACGTTTAACCGAATGAATACCCAGTAGATAACTTATTGTGTCTTTTCACCTTTCTTGTCCTTCAGAGTAATAATATATACATAATATAAGGATGTCGAGAAAGATATGTATGTAGCTCTGTTGAATTGCATTCAAATAATTGTGCACACAATACGTATCATATAAAAAGCTTTTATTCATACTAAAACCAAATAGCGTGGATAGAGATTTTTACAACAATTCAACATTAAAATTTTATTGGAAAATTTAATATCTATTGCAGAACGAATGAAATATGTGTTGGATCATATTAAAACTAAATTTTCTAAATTATAAATCACAATGCTATTAAAACGGATTTAAATACATTCATACATACTATGTATATCTATTTTGAATTTTCAATTGCTTATTGATATTTTTATAGAACAAAAAGAAATTTCTTTGAATATTTTATAGATTAGTTAGTAAAAATATTTTATGTTTATATAAACGAACGTGTTGCAACCCAACCGCAGTAGAAAAGTTTAAGCAAATTTATTATTAATTTTTATTGGAATTACTACCTATTGATTTATTATAATTATAGTTTTGTATAATCAGCAGGGGGCTCATTTTAAAAGACTTTTCAATTGTTCGATTAATCGTATAATCGAAACTGAGGTTTTAAATTACCCAACCAATCGAGATATTCGCATACTTTTTATTTATTTTTAATTATACGGCTTACACCCATTAACACGAAGCTCAGTTATGTTGATTTTAACTTCAAGTTAATTAACTTTCAGTTTTCCTAAACTTAAATTTTAACTGAAAGGCTAAAATTTTCTCTAACAAAAAAAATTGAGTTAACTTGTGTCATCAACTTTTGTGATTGCCTGCAATAAACTATTTTGGGAAATGCAAACATTTTCTCAATTTATATAATTAATATCATGGATCAACAGCAACTGAGAACACTTGCAGCACAGAGAAGTGCTGCATTCGCCTAAGAAGCTTTGAATTTGTTATTGAAAACTCATGTGAAATAATTTCAAAATAACAAAAAATTTATTTATTTTCAAATGTCAATAATTTCTTCCGTTAAGAACTTAAACTAAAAAAAGGTTCCAGTTAAATTTA
This sequence comes from Panzeria rudis, assembly GCA_956483635.1. Taxonomy (NCBI): domain Eukaryota; kingdom Metazoa; phylum Arthropoda; class Insecta; order Diptera; family Tachinidae; genus Panzeria; species Panzeria rudis. The sequence continues at coordinate 70,562,556 of OY101451.1, read as the reverse complement.
ATTGAAATTTAATAGGTAAATAAATCAGCTTTGTGTTAATGAAATTTTATTACTCAAGATTTAAATTTTGAGTTTAGTGTTAACTGCAAGTTAATATTTTTATTGTTAACGGCCCTTAGCGAAAAATTTTCAAATGTCCCGATCACATTTTTTTTCTAATTTTTGATTAAAAATAAATAAATAATTCAAGTTTTATTATCGTTTTATAATTTTTATTAATGTAAATAAAAACAGAAAACAGTGTTTGTTCAATGTACATAAATAGGTCACAGTTTGTTTGCCCATCTAACGGCCCTTTTCACAATGTGCGATTGAAAGTTAAAGTGGACTTTAACGAAAAGTTCGGCATACAAAAGTCGCCGTTCAAGTCAACGTAAACTCTTAATCGTATATTGTGACAAGGGACGTAAAATAGTTTAATAAAAACAGTACAATATCAGAGCAAAGTGTTTGGTGCAAATGGTCTTGCGAAAGTGCAAGTGCAAAATATCGTGGCTTTTTGTTGTCCACTGCAGAGTGGGGTAAAATGATAAGTCTAAAATTTCAGAAGCATAGCAGAAGAGTATTGCTATTAAACCTAAGAATAAGAACTTCCAACATTGCGCAGGAGAGGAGCAGTGAAATCCCAAATTGGAGCGCTTCCGACATGTAAAATTTTTCAACGCTTGTATTTTTTTTTTTTTGTTTTTCGGTCGATTTCAAATAGCCGATTCCTTATAGCCTTTATAGGGGTTTAAAAAAATCATGTTTGGCTAAGCAATTATCTTTTATAGTTAGTAAATTATACTGAGTTAAAAATTAAAATTGCTCAATTCTTAAGCCATTGCACGAGGGGCCAAAAATTGCATTTCAGGTAAATGCACAATTTATTTGTGCTTTGTAAATTTTGTTCATATAAAATATTTTGTGACTGTGGTCTCTGGAATTTTTTTGACAGTTCCAATTTTAAAAATTCCATATACCTGTTCATGATGTTCAACCTGTTCATGATGAAATGGCAAACCAAACTAAATATTAATCACTTGACAGCTGACAAAATGGCCGCCAGTTAAAAAAGTGATGCCAACTTAAAGTTCTATACCTCAATAAAAAACACTCAATATTATACTTTTTTTTGTACTTAAAGCTGACCTCACTAATTTAAACAATAATAAAAAGACTTAAGCTGAGAAATATTGTATTAGCTTTTTTCTAAACAGCCAATGCAAAAAATCAAAAATATATACCACAAAAATTCTATAAAACTCTTCAGATGTTCTAAAAAGGGAGCTATTTTTGAAGTATGACTTTTTGTTACATCAAAGTGCGCAGAAGTGCGATCGAAATTGAAATGTTTGTTATGGCAAATAACTCTTTAATATATACACTCCTTATATTTTTGCGACGGTTCATAAACGTTCGAGATATCCATAAATAACCCAAAAGCTACCCGTAAGCTTTGAGCTTTAGCAAGTGATTATATTAAATAAATTTAGTAAAGTGCGACTCTGTCTCGCACACGAAGGGTTCCGTACGAACACACATGTATCCGTTTTCGCCCTTTTTGCATTTTGCCATATTTTTCGTTTTGCTTTTTGTTTGGCGATTTTATTTTTTTTTTTTTTTTGGTTTAGCGTTTTATTTCATTTTGGTGAGTTTATCGTTTTTTTTTGTTGCAATTTTTCGCCTTTTTCAATTTTTTTGCTGATTTTTTAAGTTTTTAGCGTTTTTTTTTGTTTTGTCGATTTTTTGTTTTAACGTTTTTTCGCTTTTCGACAATATTTTTAGTTTTAGCGATTTCTTTAAGCTTTAGCGCTTTCTTTCAATTTTGGTGCTTTTTTCGACTTTTGGAATTTTTTTCGGTTTTTGGTGATTTTTTTAGTTTTAGCAATTTTTTTGGCACTTTTCTTCGTTTTGGCGATTTTTTCGGTTTTTTGCAATATATTTTTTTTTTCGTTTTGATGATTTTTTTCCATTTTTGGCGATTTTTTTCGTTATTTTATTATCTTTTTAGTTTTAGCGGTTTCTTTAGGTGTTACTGCTTTCTTTGTTTTGACGAATTTTTTCGGTTTTTTGTGTTTTAGCGATTTCTTTTAATTTTGGTGCTTTTTTGTCTTTAAGCGCTTTTTCATTTTGGCGACTTCTCGTTTTGACATATTTTTTATTTTAGATTTTTTTAATTTTAGCGTTTTTGAAAATTTCAAGAGTTTACCTCTTACGGTTTCCAAGATACAGCATATTGCCTAAATTGCATAGTAAAATTACATTAGCTGATAGAACACCCTTTAATTTTTGTTATTTTAAATATCAGTGTTAATTGGTTTAGCTTATTTTACAGAAAATTTTATGTGTCTATACATAAGTGTTTGTATATTACATTGGTATTTCAATATTTTTCGATGCTCGCTTTAGAACACCCTCTAATTTTTAGCTGCCATATATTTTTTGTTATAGCGCCAAAAGTTTTACATGTTCTGTGAAAATTTCAGGTCCGTAGCTCTTACTGTTTTCGAGAAAACAGCCTGTGACAGACAGACGGACAGCGTAGCGAAAACAATGGGTTCCTTTACACTTTTGGTGTACGGAACCCTAAAAATGGTGCTATGTACATTTGACCAGACCTACTATCCTACATGGGTTTCTGCCCAATAAACCCGATTTCAAGGTCGTGATCGAAATTACATTCGAATCGAAATTAATTTCGATAGTGTGAAATTTTCTAATGATGTTACTCGATACGATACGAATCGAGTTTTTGTTTCTGAGATCAGTGTGCTCTTGAATATTCAAGAAGAAGGAAAATGGTTCCGAATTGTTAAGCCTTTAAAAACGACAACATATGTGCGTTTTGGTCGAAGGTATAAATGTAAAAATAACTAAATAAACTGATATTTACTGATATTCCAAGAATTGCGAGAAAAATATAATCCATTCCACATTAATCTGTAAGCATGGAAAGGATATCAAAATATAATGAAAACCAATGAGAGCTATACTGTTTAATTCGACTGTGTCCAATCTAATCCAAATAGCGGATTTGCTGAAGTCATCTAATTCATGCTACTACAATTTGGAAATGACTAAAAGTTTGTTAGCAAGAAGCATATCCTAAATAATCCTTTTATATTCAGTCTTTTGTATGCCTTTTGAAACTTTAATATTAATTGTTAAAACTATCTACATATGTGATGATCCTGATAAACAGAGGCCTTATCTTTCCAGGAAGAGTTTTCAGCAGAGCCAAAATAGCAGTTCCTTCCCCTTTACAAGCGGAATGTTCCTAAATTGACACCCGAAATTAAAGTAAAAAGCTATTTTCCCAACCTCTACATTTAGAGAGAAAGGAACCCTAACTTCTTAGGAACCTTAACTTCTTAGGAACCTTAGCATCCCTTTTCCAATATGCTATTTTTATACACAAGATTTTATGCTTTACTGCAGTTTTCACTCGTAAAATATAACGAAAAAACAGCATTCCTTTCGATGTTTTAGAAAATTTACCTAACCCAATTTCGGCCTCACGAAGATAAGTTCCCATTTCATCAAGATCATCACGTATAAGTGCGAAGTGCCTTTTTTGTTGATTTCGAATAAATATTTTAAAATAATGGAACAAGAGATTAGTACAATCGGACTGGAAAAAGTACAATTTTTGTTGAAAATTAGCACAATTTGTAAATTCTCATTTTGCATCCCTGATCTGTAGTCAACAATGCCCAACGGTGTTATTTTAGTCTGATCAATGCCCTATCTTGGTAAGGAGAGTGGTGTAGTAGCTGACACCTGGTACTACGTAATTATTTTTGAGCTTTTAGTGCATTATCATCATCATTATTATGCTTCATTACAATAAAACCATTTAACTTGAACATTTTTCTTACTTATATTATTTTTAAGTTTTTTACTTTATGTCCTAAACGCTATGGTCTGCCTTTTACTTTCGGACTGTGCCTTGGATTTGGACTTTTTTCGCGGGGTACTGCATTATAGTAGCCAAGCACTTTCATTTGATACCTATATTGAGGGGGCTGACAATATGTATGCTTGAATATAGCCCCCGATTTTGTACTGGCCGCCATTTTGGAATTGGAAATTTTTCGTTGCGTACTGTATTCTACTAGTCAAACCCTTTCATTTGATGACCATATTGGGGGGGTTACTCTGTAATGCGATGCGAAAGGAAAACTGTTCGCATTTGTATATTATTTACATTGCAATGCGAAAGCATTTCTTTCACTTCGAATTACAGAGTAACCCCCGGGGTGTTTATGGACAAATAACTAATTCACCATTTTGTGGCGGCGGCTATTTGTGATTTACAATAATACTAAATACACATAATCGTAACATTAGATCAATCGTTCATGAAAATTAAATGTGTTCACCAAATTTCAGATCAATCGATTAAAAGGAAAGGGCTAAAACTAAGTACTACTTCTTATGGATGTGGCGCTACCCATTTTTTAACACTAAATTGTATTGCCATGAAAGATAAAGTTATTTACCAAATTTCTGATCAACCGCTCAAGAGGAAGGAGGTAAAAATCAAAAATACAACATTGTATAGTCATCGTAAGTAAAGGTGTCCACCAAATCTCAGATTAATCGGTTAACAGGAAAGGGCTAAAACTAAGTATTACTTCTTATGGGCATGGCGCCGCCCATTGTTTTAAATACGAATTTGTAGAGTCATTGTAAATAAAGGTGTCCACCAAATCGCAGATCAATTGGTTAACAGGAAGGGGCTAAACTACATGTTACTTTTTATGGACGTGGCGCAGCCCACTTTTCTAATCACAATATCAAATTGTCACCAAAATTAAAGGCGCTTACTAAATTTCAGATCAAGCGGTCAATAGGAAGGGGATATATTTTCAATTAGTAGATTTGAAACAAACTCCACCTACGCACAAACTCCACAAACACGGTGTGCTAAATAAAACCATTTAAAAAATACACGCATGGTCTTGGCCGAAATTTAACATGCGACCTCTCGTTTAATACTCTAACGTACTAAGTTAGTACTACTAACCACTACACCACTGATTTAAATGCGTATTTATATATTTTCAATTGCCATTTCAGCTATGTTTACGTACAGAATATTTTAAGTATTTGTGTCTGTGTTATTTCTATACACGTCCTTTTTTGGTTCTTATAACAGAAGCATAGGACAATATTGAAAGCAACCGAAAATCCGTATTAATGTGTACTTAGTTTTTTTATTGAATGTTAGAATTGAGTTGCTACTTTTGGGTATCGGGTACCGAAAAATATATTCTGTATTGATTACCCGGTACTCAAATACTCAATACTTTTGCAACACTACTTTGTCCATTATGTAAAATCACCTGAATTCGGAATTAATAATCGGCTGTACGAATAATCGCTCGAAACAGCTAAATGAAGAAACACCCAAAATTGTTGGGTGGGTGATTCGTCATAGCGAAGAAACACCCAAGAACAGTGCCCGATCGCCCAAAAAAGTGAAGAATAACCCAAAAGTGTAAAAACACCCAAAGTTTTTGGGTGTTTGTTCATTATATAAAATCACCCCGATTTTTAATGAATAATAACCCAAAATTTTTTTTTTTGAACAAATACCCAAATATCTGAAAATGTTGAAACGCCCAAAGTCGATGAAGAATCAGCCAATTTTTTTTCAACAGGTTTTGGACGATTCTACATTTTGATTTTTCGGGAGATTTTTCATTTGGGTTGTTATTCATATAACTGTTTATCAATTTAGCCCAATTGGTCTTCATGAAGAATCGCCCAAAATAAAAATTATGCATATCTTAAAATGAATATTCACCAAAAATATTTTGCGTAATTGTAAATTAATTAAAGTTTACTTTTTTTATTACTAAAGATATCCTGCGTCCGTCGAAGGCCTTGCAGGCAGAAAATCATTTTTCAGCGAAGCTTCTGAGGAACCGACACAGATAAGAAAATCATTAGGCCCGGCCGAAGGCCAGCTGTGCTGAAACAATTCTTCAGCGAAGCCGTTGTTGAACATATATAAAAGAGAAAATCATTAAAATCATCACAGCGGCTTCGCTGAATAATAATTTTCTGCCAGGAAGGCCTTCAACCGCTTCCTGGCAGAAAATTATTATTCAGCGAAGCCGCTGTTGGAGATACATAGAAGAGAAAATTAGTAAGCCCGGCCGAAGGTCGGCTATATCGGAGAGTTTCTCTAGGTATAAATTATTTCATATAACTACGCGACTTGTCGATACGTCAGTTTTTCAGAAAAATAGGAATACTATTTTTACGTTTTACGTTTTTATAAAAATAAGATAAATGAACAATCGCAAAAAAAACAAATTTGGGTCTTTTGACATTTTTGAAGCTAAGGTGATCGTTCATGATGAAGAATCGTCCAAATATTTCAATAATGTCGAAAGACCCAAATTAATGAACAATCGCCCAAATTGTTTTTTACATTTTTTGGACGTTTGTTTATTTATGTGGTTTGGGCGATTTTTTCATGGCCGATTATTCATTCAGCTTTTTGGGCGATTGTTCATCATAAGCTTGGGTGATTTGACATAATGAATAATGACCCAAATTAATGGGCGATTCTACATTTTTGTTTTTCGGGCAATTTTCACTTGGGCGATTATTCGTATTGCCTGAATAATCACTCAAAACAATTTTTTTTTGGGTTTTTAACAATTTACAAAAATTTGGCAATTATTCGTTATGAACAAATACCCCAATATCTAAAAATGGTGAGCCGCCAAATGCCTATGAACAATCACCCAAATTTTTTACAACAATTTTTTGGCGATACTACATTTTTCTTTTTCGCGCGATTTTCACTTGAGACATTATTCGTACAGCCGATTTCAATATCTTTAATGACACTCCAAGATTAAGATCAATCCAAGAATCGTCAAAATCGGCCCACGCGTTGGGAAGATACGAAGTAATAAAGAAACGCGCAAAAAACATTACCCTTCCGTGGCAGTGGGGTAAAAAGAACAATATTTTAATCGAAATTTTAAGCATACTGCGTATTTAAAAACTATTTTTAGACCGAGCAAAAAGAGAGCATACAAATCATTAGTAAAACAAATGATTTTAACATGAGGTTGCCAGAGGGCGGAAGTGCTCCAAACAGCGATTTAAAGGTTGTCTACAGCGTGGTCATTCTATCATTTTTGCAGCTAGATTTAGCATTTTTTATTTCGATTTAGCTGCAAATTTTCCATTTAGCAGTCGCCATTATTTTTTGCATTTTATATTATTTGGCATATTTAATTATTTTGCATTTTATATTATTCGGCATTTTCTAGAATTTTTCCCCAATAAATATCAAATTATGTGAAAATGTAATAGAAAAAATACTCAATTTAAATGGGGAAAAAAGTTTATGTGATTATATAAACCAGAACACAACTATTGAGTTCGGTAGCCCATTTCTCAATACGACAAGTTACAAATCTACAAGTAAAATACCCACAAAACAACAATAAATTTTGTAAAAGTGTAAAAGTGTGATCCGAGTCTGGCAGCGTCGAACAACATATATATCTGACAATTTTTGCATCTGACATCGTGTGAACTGGCAATTTTTTTATTGACAATATTGTCAGATAAATTTATTGTCAGACAATTGTCTGCAATAAATTGCAAGCTTTTCTAACAACTTTGATATACCGTGTGAACTAACAATATACCTTGTACTGACAATTTTTTATTGTGAGTACATCGTCAGCACATTGGTAGATCTGACAATATTTTAAGATCTGACAACTGCCTGTACAGGGTTTTATTCTCGAAGTACACTCAAACATTAATATAAAAAATACTCGCAACAACAAAGCATTAACAAACACCGTTTTGTTTAATATTTTACGTATACATTTTTTATTTTTCTTTTTGTAAAGTAAGAAATTTGTGTCTTTAATTAATTATTTAAGAAAAACAAATTTTTTGTAAAAGAAACTGCAATGTTTTACAATATAATGCAAAATGCACGATAATTAGATTACCAGAAAACCTTTATGCTCGTTTTGTTTTGCATTTAATGACGAAGAAAATGGTGAAATACATAGATATTACTTCAGATGACAGTGATGTTTTGATAGAGAAGACTTTAGACGAAACTTTAAACGCTGCTATTAACAAAACAGCTGAAATTATTTAAAGACAACGGAAATATCCGGTCAATTTCTGTAGATGGCGAAAGGCTTTTATCAACAACTGTAAATTGTGTTACATACATACTGGAATAAAAAACCGAACAATTAATACACTAGCAGAGTTCAGTATTTTATGCAAATTGTCTTGCGAAAGTGCAAATTATCGTAAGTTTTTTATGAAATCATACATCGAAACACACTAAATCCGCATTTGCGCTTTCGGAAGACAATTTGCATCACACACTGAAATCCGTTATTGACTGTTTTATAAAGCCATTTGCAGTAAAGAATATAAAAGTGCAAATTTTCAAAGCGCAGAGTATTTTTATCGCATACTAAGAAGTAAAGGACTGAATTTAATATTCTAAGGCTGGTCTTTGTCAGAAAATTTTATCTCAGAGAGCCTTTTAATCGCTCTTTTGATCACTTCTGCCTTCTGATAACCACGTTTTTAAATACGAAGTTTCCTTAACATTTCGATACAAATATTGTTCTTTTTAACCCCCGACCAAAAAAGCGGTGTTATAAGTTTGTAGTGTGTGTCTGTGTATCTGTACAAGTCCACGTACAACCATTTAGAAGATATCACATTTTTTCTAGATGTGTTCTGTTGACGCCGTAGCTCCCAAATGCCTCAATCGATTTTAGTTTAAATTAATAAATTTTGTTTGAAAGGTGGCTTGATCCAAAATCTTTTAACCTATGTTTGAAGAAAATTGGTCCACCCGTATTGAAGTTATCTTCTATTTTCTTCAGGGGTTTTTAAATTTTTAATTTAATGTTATTTTCGTAATTTTTTTGAATCTTTTTGTTTATGTGATGGGTTAAGCTTTTTGCTTTTTTATCTCAAACTGTTTTGTTCGTCAAATACTATAAAAATCAATGGGTTCCGAAAATTAAATGTTTTGGGTAATATTTTTATACGTTATCCAATTTCTCGGGATCCCGGGAAACAAAAAAGTCTGGGAATAAAAAGCCCCTGTTGAAAACCCAGTAAACAAAAATTTACACTTACGTACACGGTTACGCTCAAATTCAATGACAGACAGTAATATAAAAATAAATATCTTGAAACCAGCTTCACAGCAAAGCACAAGTGCCAACAACATGAGCCAACATCTAGCCGAAAAAGAAACAACGACAGGAAGTAGCCCTCTAGAAAATGATTCAGAAAATCCAAAAAATCCAAATGGGTATTCATCGTTATTTTGAAGTTGTAAACAATAAAAAAAAATACAAGCCTCCCCCAATATACTTAAGGGAGAAAAACCAAAATGAACTAATTAAAAGGCTAGTACAATTAGTCGGTGAAGAGACGTTTTACGTAATCCCGATAAAACGCGTCGCGATAGAAGAGACAAAAATTCAAGTAAATGAAGAAAATCATTACCGGACAGTAGTGTCAGAGTTTGCAACAAAATATAAAAATTTTTACACGTACCAACTGAAAAGAACAGGTAAAAGCGGGTCTACTAAATAATAATTTTAAAGTGAAAAATTTCACTAACTTTAAAAATAGAACGAGTCCCCCAACCACTATTTCGTGTGGAACTGGAACCTAGTGACATGAAATTAAATAAAAAGAATGAAGTACACCCCATTTAAAGCTGAAGATATTTGATGCACCTATGAGTTACTGTAAAGGAACCACACAAGCATGCAAGGCGAATTCAATGCCTGAATTGCCAAGAATATAGCACACCAAAACATGTTGCAAGTTGAGCACCGTTTGTGTCGTTTGTAGTGAACTGCCAATTGTGATAAGCCAAAAGATAATTCCAAAATTAAAAAGTGTAGCAATTGCCATGAAAACCACACTGCAAACTACAGTGGCTGCCCTGTCTATGTACATGTTGAGCAGTCTTTGTCTAAAAGACGTACTTTCACCTATGCTTAACCTTTTACTTTCGACAATACCAATTATCTCCAGTTGCACCAACCAGCTACCAGCCGGCCTTCATACACCAACATTTTTAACAAAACAGTTAGTTCTCATACGCTAATGCCTTGAATTCTAACCAGCCTACAGCTAAAACGGCCTCTTGAGGCTTTAATAGAAAATTTATTAAAAACAGTAAATTTTTTTACAACCACCCAGACCTGCATGCTGCAGGAAGTGCTGAAAATGCAGTGTACATTATTGCAGGCTGCATTAAACAAACCATGAACTTAAAAATGGGTCTCTGGAACGCAAACGGCATCCGCCAACATAAAAACGAACTCGAGTACTTCATGCTTACATGACCAGAAGGTTTTTCCAAAAAGCGGGACAAGAACGCTTGAAAAGCGGGATTGTGAAGAAAATAAGACCAAAAAGGGGGATTTTATAAAATATGTTGTGGAAAGCGGGATAATGTAAAAACACTCCAATTCTATGATAATACGAGTACACACATGATTTCTTTTAAATATATGCAATTATACAGTTCCATATCGTTACTTGAAACGCAACACCAGGTAACTAATAAATAATTTAAAATCGCATTGCTATTTAATTATTGCGTATTACATCGAAGCGCATGTCAAACCTTTATCAAACCTTTATCATAAAAATCAACCAAATTAAAAACGAAAAGAGATTTAACTTCAGGAACTTGAAGTGCATATATATTTTATTAAATTTTTCCTCTCTTAAGAAGTTTATTAAAATTTTTAAAATTTGCAAAGTTTTCTTTAAATCGTCATTTTTAATTTGTCCGTTACGATGAAACAAAAATATACTGATGACTTGGCACCCAACGAAATGCAGGCATAAAGATGAGCTAGCCCCCAAATAATAAATATATGTATTCTTGAAATATAAAACAAAAATTTTATAAATTGCCTGAAACCCTACAGGTCAAAGATAATTTTGTGTCGAGCACGTGAAACATAGGCCCCTATTATGATTCACAACTCAACTAGTTTGGTTGACAAGTGCGATAGATTGGCGCCTAAAATCACCATTTTAAAAGTAAGCAAAATTAGCACAATATATAGTCGAAATAAAAACCAAAACACAACTGATAAAAACCAGTTGTCCTACTTCGATGAAAGTTGTAATTCATTATAAGAATTTGACAACTACGACTCAACTATCAATTTAGTTGTGAATCATAATAGGGGCCATAAAGTGGTTTAGACCCAACAAAAATAAGAGAATTGTAAACCAGTGAATCGTTTCTTGTACTAATGTGAGAGTTTCTAGCATCGAAAAATTTATTATCATTCTGTGAAAAACAGGATGTGAAAAAAATTAATACTTCTGCATTTTTATTAGGTTTGCAGGGTGATTCATATTATAATTCAGCTAATATTCTATGTCCTACAAAAAATCGGATGACAAGTATTATTATTAATTTTTTCTCGATGTGAGAACTTCCCACAAGTTACAGAAATGACACACAGTAAGTGAAAAAATTCGAAGTTATCTTTCATACTAAATTGCTTAAATTCAGTTTATAGTTAAAAGAATATTTTCTATTACAAGCAATTTTGTATGGAAAAAATCTATCTTGTAACTTTGCTATTTGTTGTCGGATCTAAGCACCTTATGTTCCATATGTTCGGCACAAAATTAGTTTTAGCATTTGGCTTTCAATAGTTTTTCTTAAGGCCAGATTTTGTAAATACAAACGCATTTTGCGTTTTGAAATTTGTATGGAAAAAAAGTTTTTGAAACGTATTTGCGTTTCTTTTCATACACATTTGAAACGTTTAGAAACGAAATTTTTTACAAAATCTGCTTATTAATATTTTTTTCATCTTAATGTAGAAATTTTTAAATTGAAGTTAAGAATTTTAGTCAGACTGTATGGTATTTAATCCAAAGATGTTTGATTATTCTGGGTTAAGAGCGTTGAATATAATTTTTGGAAAATTTTTGGACGTGCTTTACTTGACTTCACCAGCCTCACATTGGGAAAAGGTATGGCAAGAGCTCTGATGATGAGATAGCGATTGCTCTCGAAAACAGAAAACGTCAGTTCGACGCTTATACAGACAAGAATTTGTCTTTTCAGTTATTAAATGCTTCGAAAATTATTTTCTCAATAAAAATAATTTAATTGAAGAATTTAATTAAATGAACTTAATCCTAGATAATCCTGGAATTTAACGAGTTTTGATTTAAAATTTAAAAATCACAGTAGATTATAGCCGAAATTCTTGGCTATAATCTGTGATAATTTTTAATTTCAATATATATGGAAAAACTCTGCAAGATTCTGTTCAATTTCATCACTCAAGCCAACTTCATGCCTAGTTTTCGTAATGCACATGGCCCTAAAGATTTTGGATTAGAAATTTTCAAGCAACGTCTAAAAATTCAGTTTTTTCAATTTTAAAGGGGTTTAACTCAATGAGTTGTACTGGCTGAAAAAGAGGCAATATATTTTAAAACTCGAAAAAGCGGGAGAAAGCGGGATACAAATTTTAGGCGGAATCGAACTCTTAAAAGCGGGATAATCCCGTCTAAAGCGGGTTGTCTGGTCAGGTTATTCATGATGGATAAACAAATTGATGTCATGCTTATCTCTGAGACATATTTGACGACTAGAAACTTTTTTAAAATCAAGGGATATACTCTCTACGATACAAAGGACCCCCAAGGTAGAACTTGTGGTGGCTCGACTATACTAATAAAATCGCGATTAAAACACTACTTAATGGGTGATCATTGTGAAGACTGTCTTCAAGCAACTAAAATCTGCATTGAAGCTGTTCATCAAAACCTGGTGATTTCATCAATTTAATCTCCTCCCAGGTACTCTATTACATAAAATCAATTTAGTCGATTTTTTAATTCAGTAGGCATACGCTTTTTGGCCGCCGGTGACTACAACGCTTAGCACACGTTCTGCGGATATTGTCTCATCACACCAAATGGTCGCGTTTTGTTTGACACAATTTCTAAATACGTTTGAATGTTATATCAAGTGGACAGCCAACTTACTACATATCGCCGAAAACTACCTGATTTTATTGATTTTTGAGTGGTAAATGGTGTGCCCAGCGAAATGATCCAAGTTGAAGCATCTTTAGATTTGTCTTCAGATCACTCACCAATTATTGTCACTATATATTCACACGATGACAAATACACGTATTATTTGGTTCAAAAAATATTTGAGTGCTCATTGCTTAGAAAATATTTCATTAGAAACGCCTGCTGACATAGAAGACTGTATTAGAATGGCAACGCTACAGGTACCCTCACCTAAAATCTAGGCAGAAGGAATGTACTAAATATCTTAAAACTCTACTAGAATATCAAAAAATCGCTATACCGCAGAATGCAAGGTTTCGCTGATTACCATGATACCTAAACCAGGCAAAAATCATACGAAGGTGAAATTCTTTAGGCCTATAAGCCTACTGTCTAACATGTCAAAACTATTTGAAAAGCTACTTATGAGCAAGCGGACACCCATACTGAATGGTACTGGATGCATTCCAGACCACCAATTCAGTTTTAGGAGACAACACAGCACGATTGAATAAACACATAGACCCGTGAATGTGGTTAGAAAACCTACGAAAAAAGAAATATTGTTCTGCATTCTTCATCGATGTTTCTCAGGCATTTGATAGAGTATGACACGAAGGTTTAATGCATAAACTAAAGCAAAACCTACCCAAAAACACCCTTAAACTTTTAGAAAGCTACTTAACGGAACGAAAATTTGTTGTTAAGGAAGGTAATTTTCTAAGCCCTCCGCAACCGATTGAAGCCGAAGTTCCTAAAGGCAGCATCCTCGGTCCTGTATTATATCTGATATATGCCCCTGACTTGCCGTTAAACAGTAACATACACATATCAACATTCGCTGATGATACAGCTTTTCTAAGTGTTCACAGAAGCCATTAAGAAGCTTCCCGCAAACTGCAAGAGTATATAACCCTGTTGGAAAAATGGCTAAAACAATGGCGGATAAAAATTAAGGAAAAAAGTGACTACACATTACTTTTACATTATTCAAAGAAACCTGCCCAACTATACAAATAAATAACCAATTTATACCTCAACACACTGAAGTAAAATATCTCGGTGTTCATGTGACTACGCGGCGCTGCAAGCACCTAGACTCATATACCTAGACAGGCACTTTTTTCCAGGACCTTCAATTTTTCTTGAATGCGTCGCTAACTAGACTGTGCTAGCTGAAAGCTCTGTATAGTTTTCCCGAGCGATAATTTTAAGAACTTCTACTAAGTTAAGTTATGAGTTTAGTCGAACTGTGTGGGTTTATTTCCAAAGAAATTTTTAATCATTTTTGGCTTGAGTTGGGCTTCAATTAAATTTTTCAGTTAAACTATATTTTTATTTAGATATAAATATGAACAAAGAATATTTTGACTGCGTGGAGGGTTGAACTGACCGCTAATCTCATCAGAGCTCTTTACTGCTTAGACTACTTGTCTTAAAAATACTTACAAAATTTGTATTTAAAAACCTTTAAATGCCAGAAATTAAACTTTGATGACTGAAGAAAAATATGGCGTGCTTCTATTGTTTAAACATTAGTCTTCTGTTTTTTAGAGAGGTTGCTTAATATTCAAAAATTTTATGTTATTTAGCAGGGATTGAAACCATGAACAAAATGGGTTCGGGCTCGGGTTAATCAAAAAAAAAATTCAGATTCGTGTTCGGTTCAGGGTTCGGGCTTAAAACCAAAATTTAAACGAGCGCAATTATTTTGCTTAATAATAAAATACATAAATCAATTTTACATTCACGTTTATACGTTTAAACACTATTCTGCCTGTTCTGTAAATCGAGTCGTTTAAAAACGCTCGATTTAGAAAAATTAAATCCACTAATAGCAAACTTTTTTTATACTTTTCTGCAATTTAATATTTTTTAGAGCTTAAAATATCTTATCTGAAATTAATTTACTATATACGGTTTAAAATACATCAACGGGGGCATTATTTATTTTTAGAAACCGAGAAATTTACTCGGATTAGGTTTACCGAACAGGGCCGTATATTATTTTTTTAATTTAATTAAATTTAACTAATTTAGCTTTCAAAAAAACTTTTTTCAACTTTGTAGCGTACGTACCGCAATGACATAAGAAAATATACTTCAAATAAGAAATTATTAGAAATACGCAGAACAAGAAGAAGCAAAAAATTTTGGCAACCATTCATTCGGCACTTTTAAAAATTGCAAAAAATAGTCAGCTTTCGGGGTGCTGCCACCTGGTATGAATTTGCTTTGGTCGTTATATTATTTTGATTTTGTTTTTAATTTTTTTGCATGCAAGATATGTAATGTTTTTTATTATTATTCTATTAAATAATTTTTTTATTATATTTTTGAGCCCGTTTGGGTTCAGGTTCGGGTTCGGACACATTATGTTTTTTTTGTACAAATAACTACAAACTCTATGCAATTTTAGACAACCAGAATTTTACAACAAAATTTAGACAATATGTGATACTAAATTTCAAATAATGTTTTAGAGTGCATATGTATGTACGTACAGACATATTCGTCGCGTTTCTTCTTAAGCCACGTAAGCGAAATTTTTTCGAAATTGACTTTTTTGGTGTTTATGGTAGGAAATAGCATTTGCCACCTCTTTGCATTTTCATCTTGACAACTTTGTATGGAAAACAAAAAGTTAAAGCCATTTCGAAAACCTGGTAAGCGCCACACAGCAAATTTTTTTGTTTTTGATATAAATTTTTTTCAAAGAGTGTACACCGTTCAGAGAGTCGCACAGCTACGCTTTGTAAAAAAAATTAATTTTAAAGCCCATATTTAAAAAGCTATGAAGTTTTTTTTCGTTTTCTGAAAAATTAGTTGTTGGCGCTTACGTGGTTTAAGAAGAAACGCGACGATATGCAATTAAAACAGTCCATTTAAGACAGTTGAAATATTTTGTCATTTTTAAATTCAAATATGTATTCTAATTTAACAATTTAATATTTTATCTTAACTAAAACAGCATTGCGTTTATAGAGCATTCGTAAAAGTTAAGCCTTTCTGCAATAAAATAGCGGATTTATTTTAAACATGCTTAGTTCGGCAAAAAAAACTTCCTTCGGTCTATGTTCGGCATTCGGTAAAATTTTCACCGAACACTAAACTTTGTAAATTCGATTTTTTTATATTTATATTTTATCGAAAATACACAAAAATGTAGTCCTATAAAATATTATCAAAACGTACTACCTACTATTTGCTCAATTTGTTAATTTCGTATTTATTAAATAAATAAGCCATAGTTAAAAAAAGTTACGTTAAAATGTTTCTTTTCGATAGAAAAGTTCGGTTTCGCGTTCTAAAATGTTTACCGAAGATCGGGTTCATGTTCGGTCTGAAAAAAGTGCCTTCGGTCGGACACTAATACATACTTACATAGTGTTCTTTTTAGTGAACTTCATTTATACCCAAATTGTATTTTTGTGCCCATACAATTGTAGTTTGTATGCATAGAGTATAGAACCATTTACATTTTTTTATTTTTTGGGCTAATAGTAAAGATTTATTACTTCAAGAATGTTGAGTGTGCAGTAGGGATGGGCAAAAAATATCGATGTATCGATATTTTCTTCAAAATATATCGATATATATTGTCGATATTTTTTATTGCAATATATCGATATTTTATTCAAAATATATCGACACTATCAAATTCGGTATTTTTTAGCTTTGCTTGCGTTTTTCGTTTAGTTTAAAAAAATCAGCACAATCTTCATTAAATAGAATATTAATAACAAACTCTTTTGTTTTATTTATAACCTTTGTGTATTCGAAAAATCATCTTTCTTTGAGAATAATTTTCTTGATGTGCGTTCCATGAAATATTGTTGAAACAGTAAGAAAGTTGCAAATTGGCTCTTCAGGTTAATTATTTCTAATAGAAAATTGTGGGCTTATGTGTGCATAATTATGCTTGAAAAAATATCGATCTATATCAAAATATCTATATGTTTTATTTGATATATGTCGATGAAGATCGATATTTAAAAATATATCGATATCGATACATATGGCTATATTTTTTCCACCTGTCCATCCCTAGAGTACAGAGACTTCCAAATACATATATATTAGAGGGCTGCAAAGTGTACACAAATGTATTCGTAGAATGTACTCGTATGAATTTCGTGTGTGCATAGATGTATGTTCTTATGTATATACTTATGTATACATGAATTTATATGTGTGTACATACATAGCCACGACCAAGTATACATGTATACATACATATATACACACATATATACAAAAAACATACATGCATACACACACAAACATACATACGACCACTTTCGGATATATTCGTGCAGCCCTCTAATATATATGTACTAAACGTCTGCGCAAGACGTTTAAAAGTGTACAATATTGCATTAGATATATATATATATATATATATATATATATATATATATATATATATATATATATATATATATATATATATATATATATATATATATATATATATATATATATATATATATATATATATATATATATATATATATATATATATATATATATATATATATATATATATATATATATATATATATATATATATATATATATTATTAAATACCCTATTTGGTAGTTTACTTGCTAATTACACTGTAATAGTCGAAAATTCGTTCAAAGGTTTTGATAGTTGGCCTTGGGTCAAGGAATATAATGGCGTTCACCGTTTTGTCAGATTGGTTCGAGTTTTCGAGATATTAGTAATTAAATTTTTTCATTGGCTACCCTATTATCGATCTTATATACAAAGTATATAAACAGAAAACGGTTGTATCCTTATGTTTACATAATGTAAGGTACGACAAGAAAATCTTCCATCTATTTTAATATTTTTTCTGTCATGCTCGACGTTAATTTTGATTTTGAAATATTTTTTTATTATTTCTTATTGTTACAATATTTATCACTGAAATTTTTTCTCAAAAACATATCGTCACTGCTTGCTAAATATGATATATTCGAACACGATATTCAAATATAAGATATTCCAATACGAAATATTCGATATTCGAATATAATACATTCGAATATAATACATGAGTCGCTAAGAACGGGTATATTTCCGTAGTATTTAAAAACCTCAATGATAACACCAATTGAAAATATCGTCAAAACAAAAAAATTTAGTTTATATTCTAAAAACATGCGAAAAGATACTAGGAAAAGTTGAAAAGGTTCAACTTGATGACAATTTGGAAACACAAGAATTGCTGACAAAGTACCCGTCCAGTTTTAGAAAAAAGTTCTAATGCGAAACCGCAGTTAATTACTTAATAAATTGATGGAAAAAATCGAGAAAAAAAACTATAAATTTTTGGCTACCTTTCTCGACTTTTAAAAACATTTTGAAACGATCGACAGGAATATACTTCTACAAAAAGTTTATAAATATGGCATCAAGAATACAGAATTAAAGTGGATTGAGTCTTATTCAATAAGCCGGAAACAAATGACTAGTAAATAATAAAAATTCCAATATAATAATTAATAATGATTACGGAGTACCACCATAAGGTTCCATTTTAGGTGTCCTATTATTTGTCATATATGTACATTAACGATATGTTGAATGTAGTGGTTGAATATGAAATTACTCTATACACAGGTCATACACTTATTTTCATGGAAGCGAAGTCAATTGAGCCTTACCCAAGATATGGAAATTAAACCTTACCCAAGATATGAAAAAATTAACATATGGCTGAATATGAATAAGGGCCTATTCACATATTACGTAACGCTATTTTCGGAAGCTTTATACCCCCCCCCCCCCCTTCGTAACGCTTTTTACAAAATTTTCAGTACAAAGTATCTAGCCCGTAACAAATCTGTAAGCCCCCGCCCCTGTGCGTTACGTAATATGTGAATGGCCCCTAAGCTTAAGTTAAACGCAAGTAAAATGGCAATAATTTTTTTATTTTTAATTAATTTTTGTTTTGAACTGAATTAATTTTTTTTTGAGTCTCAAATTTTATTATATCTTAGTTACTAATATAGTACAACTTTTCAAATAGGACATATTTGAATACTCTGTCATATATTCAAATACTAAACACTAAACAACTTCAAAACTAAACATCAAAATATTAAATCAAAAATATTTATGTACATTAGGGTGACAATGGTTTGTATGTAAAAAAATTTTTGTTCGAATTTTAAAGTTTTTTCAACGGAATATTGTGCTAATAGGTCCAAGAGTTTTGTGCCGAAAATTTGAGCCAAATCGGACAACGTTTTCTGGACGCGCATCCAGGTCAAAGGTCAGGTATTTGCATATTTCACAGCTAGTATGAAATAAAGTTGAGAAACTCATATATTTTCTACTTTATTTTACAAAAACATTTGGATTCTGTAGACTTTTAATAAAGAGGACACTCAAATAGTTTTTTTGGGAACTAACTCTCAAATTTCCCTTGCGTCAAAGTGACCCACAAACTATTTTATTTCAAAAATGTTTAATATATGTATGCCATTATTGGCAATGTATATAAATTCTGTGTACTTTTGATAAAATAACTTAAAAATATTGCAGGAAAAATTTTCAATTAACATAAAGTTTTTACATTTCACGATGGAATATGCATATATTTTCTGCTGCGCTACCAGCGTCGACCGCATTCAATGGTCAATCTACTACTTTTTCTAATTTTAAAAACAAAAATTTTGATCGGTGATTTGGTAGGTTTTTTTTTCTTTTAAAATCTACAGATCAAAATCTTTTTGCAGAGAATATAGATTAGCATTTTTTGAATACAGCTGCCTATATTTTTGTACCACCTGTAAAATATTAAACCATGTCAAGAGAAAAAAAAAATTAAAAAAGTTATAATATATGATAGTTACTTTCATTAAATGTTGTTTCTGTCCCTCATCTTTTGTTATTTTGTCGTGGTATTCTTGAATTAACTGAATGCCTCTTTCAGCACAATCATTAACAACAGCCAAGTTTTGAATAATTTGTTTCGCTCTTAGGTACTCTCCTGTAACACTCCAAGAACGTGGATCGTTGCTGAAAAACTCTATTGAAATTCCAAATCTCTTGAAAACTTTTTTGGTATTTTTTTAAAACAAATCTTGTAAAATATCAGAGTTGTCTCTGAAAATAAAACTTTTTAAGTTTTCCTTCTTTATTATTAGCTTCTTTGCTATCTCTTCATCCTCATTTCCAGATATATCTACAGACATCTTCCCTACTAGCTTGCTTTTTGTTATGTTGTCTATCCTTTCGTCAAACAAAGAAAAGCCCACACATTCTTCGCTTAAGTAATACAGATGATTTAATACCTTTGAAATGGCTTTGTCCGCAATATTTTGATTGACTCTTTTGTAGTTTTCCAATTTTCTCAAAAACATAATATCATTTAAAGCAGCTTTATCCGCTTTATTTGAATCAAACCAAAAATTTGAATAACAACTTACAATGAAACCTGTTACTTCTATCAAAGCACTGATTTCAAAATCTGTCACTTCAGGAAATTGATTGCGAAAAATCACTATCTTTAAAGAGTATATAGCCTTGGCCATCCATCTTGCGTAGTGCAGTGCACCGGGTTTTCTGAATTTTATTCCTGAAGGAGGATTACCTCCAGGGAATATAATTACTAACTCCAAAAATTCTTTATAATCATTTCTCGGGAATGAATCGTTCATTTTTCCTAAAGCAAAATCTAAAAGTTCACCAACATTATCGCCTATAATTTCCATAATTCGTGGATGAGCTATTCCTGGCACAAAACTATCTGTATTTATTTCTGGCCAATGTTTTTTGAATTTTTTAAAAATCGTTATATCCGGTCCAGACGACACTCCAACATTGGCCTCCGTAAAAACTGCTGCCAAAACAATTTCGAAAATATGGTGTCTGCAGCCTAGAAATAGAATTTCTCTTCCAATTGATCTCTCCAAAAGCACACATGCACCTTTCAATCTACCAGTGTTGGATGATGTTGTATCAAAAACAAACGCTTCCGTTCGTTCCAAAATATGTTTGTCTTCTAATGCATCATAAACTGCAGAAGAAATTTCCGCTCCAGTCCCAGAGGGAATATCAGGCATATCTATAATTTGCTCTAGGCCTGGAGCCGTAGCAATTATAGCCAAACGGTCTTCTGATTTTCCTGTTATTGTCGATAGCAGTTTAGTGTCCCAATGGATGGTCAAAGGTTGATCACTTGCAGTAAACTTTTCTATAATTTTTTCACTTTGCGTTAATCTTAATTGCGCTCTTTTCCGACTTATGGAGGTTCGATTTAAAATATAATCGGATGTGTTAAGTCCGACGGCGTCAATAACTGCAACCAATAAGTGTACAGCATCTCTCTGACTTATTTTTAACTTGTCGAAAACTGCAGCTAGTCTTGACGTTAAGACACTTTGCTTTTTCGTACAAGAAATACTGCGAAAACGTTTTGCCTCAATAGAACATTCAGAATATTCTTCCTCTGATGTTGCAGCATCTTCAGACGCGGAAAATTCAATCATATTGCAGGCTGAAATAAATTTTGTCACAGTTCAGTACTTCCAACAAAAATTTAAAACAACGTTATTTAACATTTAATTAAATTTTTTCCTGATGAAGTTGATGGTAATTCGTCACTTAATTTTTTACGCAACTCTTCTTGTTTTTTGCGATTTCTTTTTCTTTCCTCTTTTTTTTAGATTACAGTCGACTCCCAACATACAACCTTCGCGACCTTTCATTCTTTGTTTAATTAAAAATTGCTTGTCTTCTTCTAAATCTATTAGTTCCAGTGCATCGGTACGTGCAATATCGAAGAGTTCGCCTAAATTATCGCTCCACAGTTTTCTTCTGTTTTTATGAATGTCGGACACTCTAGATATATTTTTTTTTAAATCTTTCCATTCCTCATACAGACGCAACATTTTTTTTGTACACCAGTGCAAATCGTGAACAGGAATACGGGCCTTTTCCCAAAAAAGTATACACTCTCTTACCACAAGATCAGCACTATCTTTTGAAGTTAATTTCGTTGTCCTCATATTATGAAAAAAAACTTTGAGGCAGTCCCCCTTCGAGGGAAGTTTAGAACCAACTATTTGGTGTTTTGAATAGCCTATTAAAAATATTTCTTCCCTTAACGAGGGCATTGTTATATATTTTTACAAAATTCACAAAAAATCTCTAACCAAAAGCACTTTACACAAGTAATTCACACGACTGAATGCAATTTATATAATTTTTGGGGAAATACATAATTCAGTCGTATTTTAAAAATCTAGTAGGCCTTGAAATTTATCATTAGAATCCGTTAAAAATAATGGTTGTTGTCTAGGAAATTAGCAATTTTAAAATTTTTGCCATGTAGATGGTGTGATTTAATACAAACAAACAAATGTGTTTTTGTAGTTAACGTTTTTGAATAAAAGCATCTATTAATTTCCTGACATAAAGGAAAGGTTAATTACCAAAAAAGTTATTTTTACTATTTTTTTCATGAAAATATATAAATCCACATTTTTTCATTAAATATTGAAAAAAAATAAACGAGTTCAAAAAATTTATTTCGTATATATTGTAAAATATGAAAATACCTGACTTTTGACCTGGATGCGCGTCCAGAAAACGTTGTCCGATTTGGCTCAAATTTTCGTCACAAAACTTTTGGACCTATTGGCACAATATTCCGTTGAAAAAGCTTTAAAATTCGCGAAAAAAATTTTGGCTGTCACCCTAATGTACATACATACAATAAAAATACAAAAATTAAAAATCAAAATAGAAACGGGTTTTGCGAAAATTACACATAGCGCACAAAAAAAAAATATCGGAATAAGTTGTGTTGTCATTTTATATTTTTTTTATTGAGAATATCAACAACAAATATACAACTATTGTATAACGTTAGTAAATACAATAGCCCAATTCACAATCTTGTGCAAATGGTCTTGCATGGTAGCATTTACAAAATGGTATTGCATATTGATACTCACCACTTAACAATTATTAGTGGTGAGTATAAATATACTATACCATTTTGCAAATGGTATAGACCATTTACACAAGATTGTGAATTGGGCTAATAGTTAGAGCACTTGTGAATTCCTTTAATGTATTTAGTAGATATCGATGGTCATACGTTGACAACACATAACTGACTTTTTATTATTTTTCTTAAAACACAGAAAACGTTATATAAATCGCTAAGAAACGTTCCCATCCTCAAAATAAGAAAAACCGAAACTAGTTAAGAGTATATCTATACATATAATAAAACTGTAAAAGGGGCGTGTCATAAAATTTTAAATGAGTTTGATATGTATTTTATTTAAAAATTGTCTTAAAATAGATTTCAAATACATATTATTTTTTTTATGAATATGGGGGTTAGTATTATAAATAAAATACTACTACTACTAAAATAAAATCAGGAAATACATAGGAACAAATATCGCAAAAAAAGAAAAAAGAGGTGAAAATAAAAAAAACGTTGAACATAATTGAAAAAATTAATAAAATGGATAGAATGTTTTTTGTATCTTATATATTGTAAGGATAAAGATACATATCATCGGTTTCTGTTCACATAATCTAATGTAACATAGCAATACCTTGAAAACTCGAACGAATCGTACAAAACCAAATCGAGCACAATGTTCCCTACGGTAAACGGAACTGACACAAAACAAGTCACGTGACCGGTCCGCAGGTGGTAGGTACCAGTCCGAGTTCTAACAGTTCCTATGAAGCAGACCAGCCACTTTTACATGGGGATGGCCTAGGATGGGGTTAATTGCCACTTTGTATGCACCTTGTAACTTGTGTCTGAACTATCTTGTAGAGTCCCAATCGGTGTAGAATAATTAGATTATATATAAATATTATTGCAAAATTCAGCTGTAATTATCGATTAATTTATTTTTTTATTGTTACAAATACAAGTATAAATTGTATTTTATTTTTAAGCGGTGTCTTTGATAGGATTCGAACCAGCAACCTCCGGCATGACAAGCTAGTACACTACCCACTTGACCACAGGGGAACTTATATTTCAATGTTATAAATACCAGTTAAGCTCTCATTGAAGGGAGACAATTAATATTATATAGATACTATGTGATAGGCCTTAGATCCAGGTGCATCGAATTTGCTCAGAGCCGTTTACTCCAATACTAGGCAGAGTCCCAAATAAATTGACTGAAAATGGTTAATATGTCACCATTTACACAATATGTCTTTTTTCACCATTCACTACTCCTTATTTTTGGTACCAGTCTCATTTTCTCAAGTCATAGGACGAGTACTTTTGGATCATTTGTCACCAGATTTTCCGCAGGGTTATTATTAGCCACCAACAGATGCAGTTTTTTTAGATTTTTAAACATAACTTTTAAATTAAAAACTAACCCCCATATTAAGCCCATATAAGCTAATGTTAGTTTACTGTAATTTTCTATGGGAAAACCGGGAAAACATTAACTTTACTAATCATTTATGAATATGGGGGTAAAAATCTTCATCTGAAGTACAAGTCTTCTTCAATGGCAACATTCTTTAAAAACCTTTTTTTGTAGGATTTCATTACATCTCAGCGGTCACAAGAATGTGCAAAGATACCTTTTGTAGGGCCTTATTTCGGCACATGTTTGCGATTTCCTCGTTCCATCAATAAACAGTTTTTTCCTTCTGTTTCCGTTTTTTTATATTAGGCATGGATTTATTGCATCCTTGTTTGACAATTTTAATAACGATAGTCACGATCGTAGTGGTATCGGCTGCGGCTTGCACATCATATGATTGCCTGTCCATTTCCCTTAGTAAGGCGATACCTTTTCTGGTGATTGTCCCAATGAAAGACTGCGATGAGCTATTCTTTCAGAGGCCAGCATTATGTCAGGAATAGTACCTAGGCATCCTGGCCGCCTGAACGTTGCACGTAGAAGTATTTAAGGTTAAAAGCGGGACAAAATTATTTAATGTATTATTTGGCTTTTTATGAAATAAAAGAGTAACATTTACTGTGCCCAGTGATGTTAACCGTACAGTAATTACCCTTTTGTACGGTAATTTCAGGCACAAAAAGGTAACAAGGTAATTTTACTAAAAATACGGTAATTTAAAAAATTTTTAAGTTTGTAAATTTAATTGACAAAAATTAAGATTTCCATATAGTACACACACAAATTTAATTTTTGCTACTGCATGAAAATGGTGGTTTTTATCAATTCATTTAATTGTGAATGAAATTATATAGATTTTACTAAAACACGGCTTATTTTGTGGTATACTTTTAAGTATCTTAATGTTCATTAATATGGATGCAACATATCGTCAGCTTATTATTGGTTTGAACCACCTGCCATATAAGAAAAATTAGTCAGGAGTGGATTATGGTAAAAAATACAGAAAAATCGTAGTTATTTTTAGAAAACTTTCCGTATACCTTCTTTGTCATTTTTCTCTATTCCGATTTGTGGCATATGCGCCAAACCAATAATAAGCTGGCGTTATATGCTTTAAAAGGAATTTTTATCCAGATATGCACAATATATATTGCATAAAAAATCGGTTACAAATAAACCCGGTTACGGTTCAGGTGGTCGAATTTGGAGCACCGGGCGGGATCCTAGCTGAAATACATTGCTTATGAATACTGCTGTTATTTTAATAAAAAACCTTTGCGTACGGTAATTTCTTCTCAAAAGCGGTAATTTTTCGAGGGGCGTAATTAAAAAATAAAAGTTACCATCACTGACTGTGCCCTCAATTTTTAATATCACGTACTGACTTTTTTATGGGCATCAATATATTTCACTCTTACGCGAGAACGGTATGCCCGATTTCGATTAGCAAAGCACCAAAAAAATGCACTATACAATTACCTTCAAAATAGTTTTTTTATTTGATCAAAGCTTTCTGAGTTATTCACAAATTCAAAAATATTAGTTTTGCAAGAA
The DNA here is from genome assembly GCA_956483635.1 of Panzeria rudis. Taxonomy (NCBI): domain Eukaryota; kingdom Metazoa; phylum Arthropoda; class Insecta; order Diptera; family Tachinidae; genus Panzeria; species Panzeria rudis. The sequence continues at coordinate 70,536,516 of OY101451.1, read as the reverse complement.
AAATCATATTTTTTCAATACAAATTTGGGAATAACTCTAAAAGCTTGGATCAAAATAAAAAAAAACTAAACTTAGACAGTTTGAAAGTAAGTGTGTCAAGCATTTTTTGGTGTTTCGTTGATCGATATCAGGCATACATACCGTTTTCGATTAATAGTGAAAGATATTGATGTATTTAGTGGAAATGTTAGACATACGCATAAAATATTTTGGGATGCGTTGGTGAGTTTTTTTCTAATTGCAGACTCTAAAATTTATGTTGGCATTAAAACTTTAAGGCTAGAAGGCGCGATACATAAACAAAAACAGTAATATATCTAAAATTTCATTTAAAAAATCAGGTCTAAAAGAAGGTTTTCTAGTAGTGACCACAAAAGTTTGAAATAAAGAATAAACTAAATTCAAATTGCATCAGTAGATAGCACTAAACTTCCACTTCCCCGTCCAAGTCGCTTTCCTCCTGTTGTTCGCCACATGAAGACATTTCGGCACAACAATAAAGCATTTTGGGTGGTATAAAATTTAACTTGCGAATTTGAATTTTATCCGGGCTTGCGCCTCACATACTCGTATGTGCATCGATACATTTGAAATGGTAAGTGCTTTTCTAGCTATCATTTGGACTATTCTCCTTCGATATGCTGTATTTTATTAACCCCCGACAAAAAAAGAGGGGTGTCATAAGTTTGTAGTGTGTGTCTGTGTATCTGTATATCGGTGTACCTAGGGCTGCCAGCCGTCCTCTTTTCCGCGAACACTGTCCTCTTTTTAAGGGCGTCATTTAAGGGATGTCATACCAGAGTCAAGAATAGCTGTTTGTGTAAATTTTGTTGCTTTTGAGATTATGGTTGATATCCATGCTCATACATGTTCCCCACTTTGCAAAGGGAATTATACCTATATTCATCTCCGAAGCAACTTATGGTGTTTTCTTTTCTACATAAAAAATGTCACCTTTTTGAAAGGTGCATATATAAAATGTCTTGCCAACCCTGCAATAATGTCATTTGTTTTTTAACGAGTACAAAACACAAATTATCTGCTGCCCGTTGTTAACAGCAGACAGATACGTTTTTTATTCCGACAGATAAGTTTAACATTTCTTCCTCATCAGATGCTGAGGATGATTATAATAATTAATTTGTTGTAATTTCTGCATGTGTCATGCATTATCCATACTTTTAACTTTTTCCTTTAAAAAAATTTAAAAATTTCTTTAGTTTATTCTCATAAAATATGTAAACATACAAATACAATTGCCAGATTACCGATTTATCGACCCGAAGCTCTTACGACTTTTTTACTTGACGACTTTTTGAGAAAAATTTTATAACAGTAAAGTGTAATGCCTTCCACCATTAGTGAGGATGATGTTTTAAGAATAAAACATACCACCCTTTTAGAGCGCCAAACATGTTTAAGGAACGAACACCATATTGCAGTTTTTAGATGGAAATGTAGCTTTTTTTGTAGAAAACAAAACACATTAAAAAAAAAGATTTTTGCCAACCTCTACCTTCTTCTTCCACTACATTACTAACTTTAAAGCTCATTTACACAAAACTATATTTTTCATTTATAATATTCTAAAATTCATATCTCGGCAAATTTCGAGGTAAAAAATTGCATTCTTTTCCTAGTTTTACAAAATGTAACTAACTCTATTTCGGCATCATCAGGATCATAACTTATAAAGGTATCCGAACTAGACACGTGTTGAAAAATATTTCGATAAAAATAATTAAGGGTAACGAAGGGTAAATCTACAGTTTGTGGAAACGCTGCTCTTTCCAACAAAACAAAATTTATTGAAATATTTTATCGTGTAAACTCAGTCTCACATGGAAATTTTTGAATTTTTGACAGCGCACACAGGTGCAGACAATTGGGGATAAATCAAAAACCAAAAATGGGATTTAAAAACATGATTATGTCATTTGTAAGAGAACACTTTTTTACATAACTTTTGCTCTAACCTTTTTTCTAAATGTCTTCCTGTAATCCCAGGTTAGAGTCCCAAGTCAAATAACAAGTTTCATTTTCAAAGTGTTAAAATTTTTTTTTCAATATAAAAGTTTGAAAATTTGAAAAAAATTAATATACCGTTTTGCAGGATATTTAAGGATAAAGGATACCTTGGTAATTTAGAGGCAGCTGTAGCAAAAAGTTTTGTCCTTCTTAATCAGTAGTCTTTAAGAGGAGACTGGAACCTTTCGAATGATATCAATTATATTTATAGCAGATGAAGCGATCTAAAGTTATTATTTATTTATTTATTTATTTATTTATTTATTTATTTGTACTCCTATACAACAAGACTTAAAGTCTTATAATTATAGTACAGGATTAGCATGATTGACCAGATATGTGTAATACAAATTATAGAATAGATTAAATATATCTATGAAATATAAATATGTAATAATATAAATTATAATATAAAAACAATAAGAATATATAAATAATATTATAATAATAACAATATAAAAAATAAAATAAATAAAAATTTTACTGAGAAAAAAAAATTGAACAAAAGATTTATGACAAGGGGAAGCAGACATATGTATAGTAAGCATTTATGAACAAATGTAAATAAACATATAGTGATACAAGTGAAAAAATTATATAGTTTTAGCTTTGGCTATAGAAATTGAAAATCAATTTCCTAAACTGCATTGCATTATTTAAAAATTGTATAGATGAAGGTAGCGAGTTCCAAAGACGAACACTATGAATTAAAAACTGCCACTCAGATACCAGCTTTTTAAAACGTATTTGAATGTGGTTGTTATTTCTTCTTGACTGGGTAAAAGTTAGACGATTAAATAAATAAGTAGGCTCATTAGTAAAAATAACTTTTTGTAAAAGTATTAATGATCTTATTTTCAAGAGACCGCAAAAACGAACTCCATAAAGTTTACTCTCATAGGGTGTTATGTGGGAAAAATGCCTCAAATTGAAAACGTATCTCAAAATGGCTTTGTATGCAGAATTTAATTTTCTCGTGCTTATGTGATCACAGCTTGCAAAAACTTCGCTGCCATATATTAAGGTAGGCATAAGATAAGTTTTGGCAAGTAGCAGACGTATGTTGGTAGGTGTTATAGCAGTGTTTACATGATCGGAACAAGTAAGTCAAGAGCTAAAAATTATGCCTAGATTTTTTACTTTTTTTACAATTTCAATGCGTTGGTTATTTAGTTTAATGTTGGGTACAGTAGTTGTTTGCGTAGATATTCTAGAAATAGTTAAGCATTTAGACTTAGAAGGATTTATATCGAGACCATTAGCAGTAGCCCAAGCAGAAATTCTAGACAGATAGGAATTTAATTTGGAAACACTGCTACATAGAAATAGTTGCACATCATCTGCATACATATGAATCTTACAATATGATAGCTGTTTTGGTAAATCATTTATAAATATTGTAAAAAGTAGAGGCCTTAAAATGGAGCCTTCTGGAACACCCTTAATTACGGGCAAAGACTTAGATTTTCTTATTGTTTGCAGACACATATTGATAACGATTTTCTAGGTAAGATGAAATGAGACCAGTTGCAGATGAACTAAAGTTGAATAGGCTAGTTAACTTGATACGAAGCATACTATGGTCAACCATGTCAAACGCCTTAGAGTGATATAAAAAAGTACTAAGAAAGCAATATTTCCATTATCAATATAGCCACGAATCTCTTTCGCTACTTCAACAAGAGCAGTGGTGCAACTGTGCTTGGGCCGAACACCAGATTGCATGTCAGTTAGTAGATGATTTGCATGTAGTAGATGATTTGCATGTAAAGAATTACCTATTAGATAGGTATGAAAGAATAGCTATAGGACGATATTCATTCTTGTTTTTAGGCATGGTTGCCACTTTGGCCCATTCCCAGTTTGTACGGAAGGTACTTTTGGTTATGATTGTATTAAAAATGTGTGTAATTTGTGATAGCAAAACTGAAAGAACAACTTTTAAAAATTTAGGATGGATATTATTTGGGCCAACGGCGTTCGATTTATGTTAGATTTACTAATGCCAATATCGCGAATAATTTTCCATTTCTTTTTGGTATCCACAGCAGATGAAAATAAACCGGAGTAGTAGGAAGATTTTGAACTCTTAATAAGTTTGTTAACCTCTTTTCTAGCATTAACAAACTGCTCATGCAAATCATCAGTTTTGAAACGTTTCCAACATTTAAAAGCATAATCACGTTGCCTAGTTTTAGATTTAATTTGCTCGTTAAGTTAGTGCTTGGCTTTGTTATTAAACAAAACAGTTTTCAAAGGCACAGATTTCTCGAATATATCGACAAGATTTTTCTCAAGAAAATTTACTTGATTATCAACATCGGGCATGAAATAAATTGAATTCCAATCGATTCTACACAATTCGTTCACAATTACGTTATAGTCCATCCTTTTGAAATCGTAATATGTAATATTCAATTTTCAATATGACGAACTTTTCTCAAAAATGGCCGAAATGACCAAGTTTAGAGGCATATAAAATAAGACCCTAAGAGGTATCGAAATAATTTTTCGCCGTTTTACGCGCACATAGATATGTGTCGAATTTCATTAAAATCGGAGAGGTGGAAAATTCAAACCCTTGCTTTCATGTCGAAAATTTTCGTTTTTACCCATTTATTATTTGTAAATTCTCAAATGGTTTTTGAAAGTCTGTATATATGATAAAGGGCTTATAACTACTCAAAAGTATGGTTGAAGTCTACTGACGATTTGGTAAAGCGCGACTGAAATGCATAGAGACAATTCTTCACCTTTGTAAAGTTCAAAAATTACTTTTTTTCATCGTATTTCGGAAGAATACAAATAAAAAATATTTAAATAAACAATAAAAGCAAAATAAAGAGAAGAGTTTCGATTTAGTTTAATTGTTCTGGACAAATCTAATATTATTATTATTAAAACTGCGTCAAACGACTTTTCCCTTCAATGGGTAGTATTAAAGTATGGGTAGTATCAAAGTACCTTGCAGTAAATGGAACTGGCACAAAACAAGTCACGTGACCGGTCCCCAGGTGGTAGGGACCAGTCCGAGTTCTAACACTTCCTATGAAGCGGACCAACCACTTTTACATGGGTATTTCCTAGGATGGGGTTAATTGATACTTTGTATGCACCTTGTAACTTGTCTCTGAACTATCTTATGGAGTCCTAATCGGTGTAGAATAATATAGATTATATATAAATATTATTCCCAAATTCAGCTGTAATTATCGATTAATTATTTTTTATTGTTAAAAATCCAAGTAGAAATTGTATATTATTTTTAAGCGGTGTCTTTGATAGGATTCGAACCGACAACCTCCGGCATACCAGGCTAGTACACTACCCGCTCGACCACAGGGGAACTTATATTTCAATGTTGTAAATACCAGTTAAGCTGGAATTAATATCTGAATATAGTTACGGAACAGGTTCCTGAGTGGAATGGCAGTCTCATTGAAGGGAGACAATTAATATTATATAGATACTATATAATAGGCCTTTGATCCAGGTGCATCGAATTAGTTCAGTGCCGTTTACTAATATACTAGCCGGAGTACCAACTAAATTGACTGAAAATGATTAATATGTGACCATTTACACAATGTCTTTTTTCACCATTCACTACTCCTTATATTTGGTACGAGTCTCACTTTCTCTAGTCATGGGACGAGTACTTTTGGATCATTTGTCACTAAATTTTCCGCAGGGTACTGTTCACGATCTTCTTTAAAAATCACGGGATCGTTTATCTCTACTGCGAATGTGTTGCATGTACTATTTTACATTAAAATTCCCAACCGATTTTAATAACTTAGGGCTTATTGGAATCATTATAAGATACACTTTTAAGGAAAATAAGAAAATGTGTAGGGTCTCAAACAAAAAAATACTCAAAATTTTAAAAAATGGGGAAAATATAAAAATTTTAATTTTGGTGATATTTCCATGATATATATGTCAAAACAAAATCTTTTAAAAATACACGGAGAGATTCCTCTATTCGACACCGCTTAGATAATGAAAATCGACGCAGAAATAAGGCAGCAAAAATTTTTTTGTCCGTGAATTCCCAATAAATCGTTTTTTTATCTATAACTTCCGATTTTGAGGGTGTGTTGAAAATGGCAAAATGATCTATTCAACTATACTTACAAGCCTCACTAAAGGTGAAGGTACATAGCATGCGTTAAATACGCTAATGCGTTACAGACTTCTGTCAAAAAAGTTGAAATAGTGTGTTTCCATAAGGCAAGATACAAAGCGAAGTTTGCGACGCGCGTAACTCACAAAAAGGTGAACATTCTTCAACTTTCACGCGTCGTATACAAAATGACAGGTAGTGCTGCCAGATTGATATGCTAAAATGTTTGTTTGATGGAAATAAATTATTAGAAATTAATTTTTTTATTAAAAAATGGATGAAAACTGCATTAAATATATAAAGAAAAGTATAACTTAAAGGCAAGACAAAATATAGCCGGCAAAGGCTTGAAATTGTATAAGCAGAAGAGCATCAAAAGCGTGGTGTGTAACTTGCCATTCTTAAAGCGTTAGAAGTCCGAAAAGTAAGAAAAGCGTTGCCGCGTAACGCGTGGTATGTACCTCCTACCTTAAGTCCTTTTTGCCCGAGTAAAAAAATGCTATTTTGTAACAGGGTGTAATTATAATACAGTTAGGATAGTTTCGATAGAATATTAGTTGGATTAATTATCGTATTTTATGGAATGTCGCAAAAGCGCCTGATTATTGAGAGCCTCGCAATATTTCCCACGGGGCTATTTAGCTTTACAAAGATAAACCAATGGATATCGAGAAATAAAGATGAAGTAGCCACAAACACATTTTCTCTCTCTCATACAAACACAAAAACAACTATACACATAACACAAATGGTTAACAATTTAGTTCTGATAGGTTTTTAAGTATGTTCTTAACTGTATTATTTATAGTGATGTAAAATTCCTTCTGGTCGATAGTTTTCATGTACGATTTCATACGTCCTTAAAAATGTTTGGCTTTGTCTGTCAGACTGACTGTTTGAATGGTTTAAAACGGAATGTTAAAATAACTGCCAATTTGTAGATTTTTTTTTTGCTTTTATCATTTTGAGACCCATTGAACCACACTACTTCATCGGACAAATCTCATTGTTGGTTTTGTGTTTTGGTACGAACAGGTTTTATTACTGTTACTGCTTCTTAATTTTTTGTTATTGCAGCAAATAGTTTCAACTATGGCATCCACCAAAACTATTTTTCTATATCACGAGTATTTCCAATTTAATGTGTATTTGGGGTCATAAAATCTTGGCACATCCCTGCAGATAACGCGACTATAATATACACGCATGTAAAGTATACTCCATACTGCAGCTGAGTAGCCTCAAAACTACTCCCTTTCACTACTTGGTGGAGCACTCAAATGATCCTGTTGAAATTGTTAAAACATAAGCACTTGTCGCTTAAATACAAACTCTTGTTTGCAAACGACATGGTTCATGTCTGCTTTACATCGGACTAGTTTTAAAACTACTATATGTTACTAATCGATGGACTACTCAAGTATTCGTGTTATAACGATTGCACTCGTTAAAACGCAAACACTTGTCGGTTAACTAGAAGCTATTGTTTGTAAATGACATGGTCCATGACTGCATTACATAGGACCATGTTGTAATTACTCCATTTCAGATAAAATAGACCACGTGGTCCAATAATATCTGTGGGGATGTTATCCCTGCAGATAACGCGACTAGTCCAAACACGCATGTAAAGTATACTCCATAGAGGACTAGTCCAAAGCTGACCCAAATGCATGGAGAAAACATGGTCCATCTAACATTACGATGTCCTAGGTCTGGACCATATAACCCAACTTTGCACTACATCGGAGTAGTTTCAAAACTATTCCATGTCACACTTAATGGAGCACTCAAGTGTTCGTGTTTTAAAATGCAAACATTTGTCGGTTAACTAGAAGCTATTGTTTGCAAGTGTCATGGCCCATGACTGCATTACATAGGATCATGTTGTAACTACTCCATTTCAGCTAAAATGCACTACGTAGTCCAATATTATCTGTAGGGATTTATCAATTTAAGCTACATATGTATGTATGTGTGGATATATATAGGGAGAAATATAGCTTAATCCCTACAGATAATATTGGACTACGTGGTCCATTTTGTCTGAAATGGAGCAGTTACAACATGGTCCTATGTAATGCAGTAATGGATCATGTCATTTGCAAACAATAGCTTCTAGTTAACCGACAAGTGTTTGAGTGCTCCATCTAATAGTATATAGAGTAGTTATAAGACCAGTCCGATGTAATGCAGACATGGACCATGTCATTTGCAAACCAGAGTTTGTATTTAAGCGACAAGTATTCGTGTTTTAACAAGTTCAATAAAAACACTTGGGCGCTCCATCGAGTGGTGACATGCAGTAGTTTTAAGACTACTCTGATGTAGTGCAAAGTTGGGTTATATGATCCAGCCTTAAGCTGGGTCACACGATTGACGCAAATGCACCAATCTGACACAATTTTTATTGTGCTGAATTGGAGCACAATAAAGAAATCGTCGCAATCAAATAATCTGCATTCACATGATTGCCCCATTTTCTACAAATTTTATTGCCGCTATTTGCCGCAAAACAATATAGTAACAATAATTGCCGCAGCCCAGTCACACGATTGTTCTAGCTTACGTCACTCTGAGAATAAGATGTTGTGCTAGCCAAGGCGAATTCTTACAGGTGACCTCGACAGATTAGCACATTAGTTTTTGCTTATTTTCGCCGTTTGTATTTTTGATCTAGTTCGGAATTCGAATGCTTTGTTGGCATATTTTTCAGTGCATATTTTGATACCCAAAGTGGGTATTTTCCAAAGCGAGTCGAGAAGTCTATCTTTTATAAATTTGCCTTGGTGTTAGCTTATAAATTCTGTTTAGTTTTTTGGTGCGCGCAAGGAGAACAACCAGGTGGCGTTACTACTGTAGCTGACTATTTTTGGTTTATATTGCTTGGAACGCGTACAAGTTAAAATCCATATAAGAAGTTTTTGTTTAAACTTTTTTTATATGAAGCTTAACATGTATGTGGTCCAAGCGAAATGACTACGGCGAATTGAATTCGCTACTGACATCACCTTGTATGTATTCGTCTTGGGTGCGCGTATATAGATTGTTTTTTTTTTTTAAGAAAATGAAATTTGTTAAGTGAAATTTTTTATTTGCAGCACATTTCATGAAAAAAGTCATGATATGTATATATAGTACAAATAAGAAAGGTAAAAAAATTTTTAATTAAAACGGTTTTATTGTAATGAAACATAATAATGATGCAGATTATGTACTAAAAGCTAAAAAATATTATGTAGCTTTATTTATAATATGAAATAAATCAAAATTTATGGCACTGACAACAACGAATGATGTTCTACGCAATGGTTTTGGCACATAAAAAATATGAATATTGGCGCGTATTGTCTACTTCGATTGCCGCACAAGAACACAATAAATATTGGCGCATTTTTTGATATTTTTATTGTCGCATAGTTGCTTGTCAAGCAGTCACACGATTGGAGCACCAGAGTTGCATTTTATTGGCGACAATAAGAAAAATATTGGCTTCGATTGCCATATGAGCCAATTGATTGTGAAATCACGTGATTGGGGCATAAAACAGGGCAATAATTAGTGCATTGCGGCAATCGTGTGATCCCAGCTTTAGCACATCGTAATGGTAAATCAACCATGTTTTCTCCATACAATTGGTTTGCCTTTGGACTAGTCCTAGTCCTCTATGGAGTATACTTTACATGCGTGTATGGACTAGTCGCGATATCTGCAGGGATGTACATAGTATATATCGTCACAGAAAAGGCAAAAAGCCCCATCTAACATTTGAAAAGTTTTACAGGAAAAGCATAAGACTTGTTTAAACGAAACCTATATTGGCAATTAATGCAAAATCTTATAATACAAGTAAGAAAGGACCAACAAATTTATATATTTATTGTAAAACTTTGCACTAATTGTCAATATATTTTGTCATGTAAACAAGTTTTATGCTTCTCCTGTTAAACTTTTAAAATGTAAGATAGGGCCTTTTGCATTTTCTGTGACGATATGTATGTATGTTGCTGTACATTGTATATATGTACATTAGGGTAACTCATAATTTCAAAAAGTTCGGTTTTTCTTTGTTTGGCGAATATTTATAAATAATTGTCCTGCCAAATTTTCAGATCAATCGCTTGCGTGTAAGACGTCCGCGCAAATTTAAGAAAATCCAAATCAAATTTAGTTTTTTTTTCATAACTTCAAATATATTAATTTCACAAAATATGTTGTAAGAAAAAATGCTGCTTGTGTAGTTTACAACATTTTATATCCTAACAACTTTTCTCTAAATCTCATAGTTAGAAAAATAAATACAAAATTTACAAACATCACTTGTGTTAACGCCACCTCCAAAATCAAAACGATTTACTTAATGCTCAATCTGGCATTACCAAATCTTAGTTGAACAATTTTGTAACATTTCTAAACTTAATGAATCATTTTACTTTTAAGGTTTGCTCCAGAACACGCGCCATTTTACAGCCATTTTTATTTCTGATTTACAAGCTTACAAGTTGGCTGTGCGCAGTGCTTGGGAGCAAAATTTACTCTCATCTAAATACCAAAAACTTAAAATATTCCTGGTGGTTTCCATACCAAAAAGTGTAGCAATTCTATTTAATAATGATATTATTCCTAATTTTTTGAATTAAATTTAGTAATTTTAATAGAAATATACATTGTCAAATAAACACTTGTGTGTTTTATTCAAAATCTATGTGGGAGTCACTAGGACTTGCGGCTGGCGTGCCTTGGTAACAACTTGTTTATTTCAATCCTTTCTTCGTCCTCCCATCACATGACACAACCAAAAAAAACCGAAAATAATTGTGTGTATCCAAATCTGCAGTTGGTTCTTTTTTTAATTCTAGTTTTCGAGATATACATACATATATTTAAAAAATGAAGCAGTTGCACTACATAACTGGAGGACGGTTTGCCCGTCCTATTCAATAAAAACAAAAGCCAAAACTCGACTTTGATGTTATATTTAAGACGTACAAAGATTATTTTTTAATCTGCTCTATAGTTGGAACTTGTGCTAAAAAAATTATAAAAATTTTTGTTTTTAAAACATTCATAAGAAATAAAAAATTTCCGCTATATTTCTTTGAGCATATAGCTTAATGTGTTATTCGCAACTAAGTGAGGGAACTCAATTGATAAAAGTAACAGTTTTCACACAAACAGTAAAATCTTAATTTTTGTGTGTTGCTGGAAATCGATATTTTTCTGAATAGAGTTCCTCACATAATTGTGATTTAAATCAAAATTTGTAGTTTGATTTAAGTAAAATATAGCTTGTTTTGTTGTAAACTTCACAAGAAAGATTTTATTCCTGCAATTTTTTGATAAATTAATGTCTTTGAAGTTATTAGACAAGAAAACTAACTTTTATGGTTTTTCCTAAATTTGTGCGGGCTGGCGGCACGTCTTACCCTCAACTGATCGACCTGAAAATTTAGTAGGATAATTTTTTTTATCAATATTCACCAAACTGGGAGGTGAGAATTTGAGAAATGTAGCTTTATAATGGTAAGGGTCACCTTAATATACATTAGGGTGCGCCTTACCTATATGAGCCAAATTTTTTTTTCAAGTTTTCGGTTGTAACTCCCTCTCAAAATGTTCTTCACATCGAAAATATAAGCTTTGGAAAAAGTTGTTCGGATCGCATAACGGGAAGGCGTGTCTAATTCGCCCTAAACTTATTGACTTATGCACAATATGAACAATATCAATACAAATGTTATTTATGTGCAAAATCTTTTAAATAAGTATGAGTATTTTTAAATGTACTACATTTAACTAATGGGTCTTAAACCAAAATCCCTAAATACTCATCCCACTACAATTATTTCTAAACCATTCTGCAAAAATACCTTACTTCCCTATGTTTGGACATTTGTACAAAAAATAAAAGGTTCAATTTTGTATACACAAAAAAAATAAAAGAGTTTTATTATTGTTATTAACATTTGTCCTAGATATATCATACGCGGAAAAATATTATTTTTTTGATTTGTTTTCAAAAATAAATTTGGCAAAAATATGCTTATAAAATTTGTTTACAAGTAATTAGATTTTTATTTTATATTTATTTATACGTACATTTACCGTATTAATTTTTTATGGAAGATTTGGTCTTTCAATAATTTGCAACTGTTCGCATTATTATTTTCTTGTCTTCCTCATGACGTGACAAGACTTGATTAAATTCTTCCATCAACTTTTACGCTACTTACAATATCTAAGCCTGCATTGCAACCACTGTCGGTATGGCACTCTTCTGCATATTTTTTTTAGAAATCCGTTGAAATAGAAAATCTTCTGAAGAATTTTAGTCTTTTCTGTAACAAAATCCTTAATATTTTTACACTTAAGCTGGCTAATGTTAGGATGGGGAATGTTAAACTTTTTGATGTCAGTTTTATTGGGCATTTGTAAAGCAGCCACCATATTTTTGATGTCTTAGATATTTGTTCATCGAAAAAGTCCAAAGCTACAGCTTCCGGCGATAAGTACCAGAAATGGTTGCAAAAGTTCTGTAATACCTTTTTACATATATTTTCATTCGCCATACCATATACATTTTTTAGTAAATTTAAATCGTGATTAGAGGCTTCAGCAGCAATTGGCGTTTTTATCCAAGTTTTTAAATATATTTTCACTATAAAAATACAAATGTCTCCTACGTTATCCTTTTCAAAACCAAGTAAGTGATCATTTCCGTCAAATCATATTACTACTGGTAAACGGTCGACTTTTTCTCTACCCAACAATGATGGCAAACTTTTACCATCCTAATGAACAGTTAATGCTGATATCTGTTTGTTTTTAAATACATTACGAATTTCTTGATTTGTTTGATATCGAATCTTTCTACGACATCGGCGGATAGACGTTGTTTTTATCACTAAATCGCCAATTCATGTTTTAAAGCTTGAGCTGTTGCAATAAGAACTCGCACTGCATCACGATCGCTTTTTTTACATTTGTCTAAAACTGACACTAGTTTCGGTGTTATAAAGTTATATTAACCTCCCTTTATTGCAGTCGGCTCATCTTTCGATTCTTGCGTTCCGTCTGATTCATTATCATCGAGTTCTTTGTTATCGCTGGATTCAAAATCGAGAATTTCGTACTCCTCTGCAAAAAAAGTTGATGGTTGTGTTACGGTATAATAAAATAATTTTAAGTCTTTGTTTGTATGTTATTGAAGGAAACCAGTTTTTTTCTTTATAGGCATATAATAATACTTTTACATACTACTTACCTTCCAAAACAGATTCATTTTTCTCTTTAAAACGTTGCTTTTTTCTTCGCGAAGATGTTTTCTTTCTTCTTTTTTTACAAAAAAGCGGTCACTGCCCATCATTGATCCAGGTCTTCCGTTTTTTCTTTGATTCATTAAAAATAATTTGTCTTCTATATTTATCATATATATAGATCGTCGAACGAATAATCAGTACTTTCTAATATACCATGGTACAATAATACCTGTTTAATCTGCCTTGGTAATACGTTGTTCTTTTAAGAAATTAAACTTGTCAAAAAACAATTTGATGTGTTAAAATAATCGAATCATATGCATACTCAGCTTAGCTTTCGGAAGGGGCATTGGAATTAATTGGGGGATTAACGGGTTAATAGCATATTAAATCAAGTTTCAAATGGTTCTTTCGGGATTTTTAAAAACAACAATAAAGTTTAATTTTTGGTACGAGGGGTAAATAAAAAACCCCCATCCCCCTTTGGGCCGCGTCTGATCCATTTGAGGAATTTGGATTCCTATATTATTATGATTTACTTTCAAAAAGTAAAGTGTGTTGCATTAGTTTAACTCAAAATTACACATGTGAATATTGGTTGTTATTTTATCGCAACTAAAGGGCGGATGAGCCACGCCTTCCCGATATGGGATCTGTCTAATTTTTTACGGAACATATTTTTTTGATGGGAAGAACATTTCTAGGTGAAGTTGCGGTGCAATTTCTCAAGTTGAAAAATAAGGTCACCCTAATGTACAAACATACTGATAAGGTTATATCTTTTTATTTTCTGTTTTTGTTGTTATTCTTTAAACCTTTTCGTAGGATACTGACACTTAACATGGACTATAAAGTTTCCTCTATCAATATTTTGTTTAATATTTCAAATGCTTTCTTCTTCTTCTTCTTTTTGTATTTATTTAAAGAACAAAATAAGTAGTAATGATGAGAACAAAATAAATAAGTAAGACGCGAATTATCCTGGAAAAAGTTTTTTTTTTAATTTTTAAAGATATTTTTTGTAACTAAATTTTTTGAACTTTTTTGAGGCTTTTTTAAAGATCACGTAATGACTGTAACAGTGAAAATACTAGTGAAAACTGACTTTAATTTGGATTTTATTTTTCATTTTGCCTTATAAATACTTATATTGTTATACGATGCATTTCTAATTGTATAAAGGTGTAGAAAAATAAAATAGATTCATATCGAATAAAAAATTATTTGCTGGGTTTTATATAAGTTTCAAAGCCTCTATGCTTATTTTTGAAAGTCACATAAAAAGTTGTAATTCCTTTATAGTTTTAGAAAATACTCACCAAGTTTTTTGAAAAATCGATTTTTTAAAGAAATTTATGAACGAATTTTCGTCTAAAAATTAATAGTTATTTAATGATATTTACATGAAAATAGTGTTTTGCGTTTAAGCTCCTATAAAAAGAAACAAGTTGAGAAAATGTGTAACTTTTAGCCTTTTTCCTAAAGAATTTTTTTTTCGTAAAATGTTGCATGGATTATTTTCAGTGTATATAAAATTTGATGACGTGATTATTCAATTAGGGCCTAAATTTTTTCTAATAAAACAAAAATCACAATCTTCTAATATTTGAGCAAAGACAACAGAATATGGAAAAGTACTTTTTACAGAGGGAAGAACAAAAATAGTTTTCTTTATAGTTTTTTTTATCGTCCACAAAACCATAATACATATTCCGATTTCGATATTTTCAAAATATCACCTTAAATATTTTACAAATATTTAAAACCGGTTAAAAGTCCGGTTAAAATTCTCTAATTTTATTTTTAATTATGAAAAATAACTTTGAAGAGGACTATCCCTACTTTTCTTATATATATGTATATACTCAAGGACCCTAAATAATAATTATATTCATATTTCAGGTACAAAAATATTTACCACTTTTAAGAAATATTCTATAAAAATTGGTTTTAATTATTATGTATAATGAAAATAAATATTTGTTCAACATAACTATTATATCCAATTAATATATTTTTACATTGGCTCATAACTATTATGATCGATAAATATTTATTTCTCTTACAGATAACTATTGCTAAAGATTTTTTGTTTTTTATTTATGATAATAATTATTTTGAATATTTTCTTGATATTAATTGTTTTCCTGACAATTTTTTATTATTTCGGCTTTCTATTTTAATATTTTGAATTAGTGTAAATTCAAACAATTATTATTTTTTTTATTAAGAGTGGAGTGTTAGAATATTCAAATCAGATTAGCAGAACGGATCAGTACTACTGATTTTGACAGGCCGCTACACCGTCTCATCAGCGTTCTTGTTCACTTTTACTTCTTTTGAAGGTGGATGCTTTTTACAAGGAAACATCAGCTATTTAACTAATTTTGGACAGAAAATAGAATACAAGACATCTTTTAAATTCGTGCCATGCATTTTTTTATTGTGACTCAACTTAGTTTTTGTCGAAATTTCCCTATCTGACCAATAATCCAACACTCACAAACTTGTTATTTGTTGTTTCGGTCTGATGGGCATTTTTTCAATACCTGCAATCAAAGCTGTTTGTGTATTACTTTCTTATGCATGCTAAACTGCTTGAGTTATTTTATCTGTATTTTTTGTTCCAGATCGTCAACTTAGGCACCGACCAACCAAACGCGACACGAACAGCAATCTATTGCCTACTCACTCTTGACAGACTGGCGTTAAAAAGAGAAATAAGAAAGTATTGGTGTTCAATTTTGTTTGGTTTTTCGCATACATGCGTAATATTTGCAACACTTTTATTTGGATAAAATGAAATAAGAACATATAATTGTTGTCTCTTTCTCAAACGGCTGCCCTCAAAAAATGATTTGGGCAATTTTCAACTGTCACAATTGTCGTGTCTGGTTGGTCGGTGACTAAGAAGTGAACATGCATATAACTATTTTGCGCGGGCCGTCGCATTAATAATTATTATTTTTACAAACATAGGGCATTGATCAGACTAAAATAAAACCGTGATTCGCATCGACAGTCGGTTATCTATAGTCAACAACGCCCCACGGTTTTATCTTAGTCTGATCAACGCCCTATGTTTGTGAGGAGAGTGGTGTGAGGAGAGCTGGCACCTGGTACTACATAATTATTTTTTAGCTTTTAGTGCATTATCTGCATCATTATTATGTTTCATTACAATAAAACCACTTAACTTAATTTTTTTTACTTATTTTATTTAAACTTATTTTTTTATTTAATGATAAGGAAATAGAGAAGTTGGTTTTATAGGTATGTATTAATATACGGTCTATGGTTAAAAGTTTTAAGGTAAAGATAACCAAATGTTAATAAAATTTTTATTATATTTACCCGCATTTTTGAACTGAATTATTTTGTTGCTGTTTTTGCAGATTGTTGTTTCTGCTTCCGATAATTAAGTTGCTGTAGTTGTTGTTTTGTTGGCTTAATTGTTTTTTTGTTGGAGCAATATATTTTTATTTAAAAAAACACACACATTTATATAAAATAAATCAACCAAATAAAAATGGCCAATCCACACACAAATTCAATTAATTTTAAAAATAATGATTATTGTTATTATTCTTTCGTTGTTGTTATTGTATATCGTTGTTAACTGTGTTTTGGATTTATTAAATATGAATACCTATAACGAATTAAATAAATAATATGAGGAAAAATATTTACATTCATACACATGCTGAATCATCTCACTTACGCACTTACACACATTCTCAGAAATAAACCAAAAAAATTTTAAGGGAAATTAATTTTATTATATTATTATTGATAAATAATTGTATTCATACTATATCATCAGTTTTTTATGTTCATTGAAACTATCAAACCATGAAAATCTGCGACAAATAATTATTTTCGTTTGGACGAAGCCCTCGACACCTGAATGCTAGTGAAGTGCATTTATCGATAGTTCATAAAACTTCATACATTTGTGTATGTATATTAGACCACCCATATGTGCAAGTGTTATCTTTTCCGCTCCCCGAAATACGAAGTGCTCAAAAATAAGTTTCAAAAATAGACTGACTCAAAAATACCCTAAAAAAGCATACAGCTTAACTTACCTACATATAAATCTTAAACTAAAAGTTTATAACAATTAAGTAAACTAAGAAACATTTTCTTCATATAAGTTTTTAAGCCACGGTTGGCCGTTAGCAGCTTTTTGACGGATAAATTTTGATCTCCTAAATGCAAACGGACTGGTCGGTTTATACTTTAGTATCTAACTTGTTTTTTGTGTACTTCGTATTTTTTTCCGCCCAATCAATTAAAAATGAGAGGGGAGAGGAAAAAATAAAAATGTTGGACATGCCATACACATCACGCTAACGGTCAGCGGTGAGGTGAAAATTTTTATGAAGAAAATGTTTCACATTTTAATGAAGGAAAAAAGTCAATGCAACTTTGCCTATAACTCTGAAACCTTTGTTTCAGAGTTATAGGCAAACTAAAACGTATTTGTGTTCAGGGTACTATTGGAAATATTTGAGCTTTAAATGCAAACATGCTGGTCGGTATACACTTTAGAAACAAATTTTTTCTGCAATTCGTAATTTTTACCCCCATTCAACTGAAAATGAGTGGGGAGTGGAAAAAACAACACTTTTGCACATTCCATACATATCATTGGTGGCCTAATGTACATAAAAAAATTACAGAACATGTTTATAATAAATATGTGTATATGTGCATGTACATTAGAGTGGTCGCTAAGAATTTAAAGTTGGATTTATTCTGGTCTCATAACCGAAATTGATGGGTATTTATAAAAAACTACCCTAAAAATTTCAAGTTAATCGATTAAGATTAAAGCGTGTCTTGCCCACCAAAATTTGAGCAAATGCCCCTTTTTTGCTTTTTATGTCTGATAACTTAATATAGTATTCTATAAATCGATTTAGAAAATGTGTACAGGCAGCATTGCGTTTAAAAAGTAGTGGGCTTCATGAACATATGCAAAAGCAAGAACTATTTCAAAATATTTTTTGTAAAATTTGATAAATACCGGGTGGACCAAAAGTAACGAAAATAACTCAATTTTTTTAAAATTGTTTCTTCTATTTTTTCAGATTGTTGTAAAGACGATTTGCGGAATTGAAACTGAAAAGGTGTACTACTGAGCAACAATCATATAGCAAGAGAAACAATGACGCTGTTACGGAGCCTTTACAGCGAACGCATTCTTTCAGGAAGCAATGATTTTATTAGCCGGACTAAAGCGCGCCGAAGCTTTTCTTTTGTGGTATTTTAAATATCGTGTATAAGTGACCACAGACCATGACCCAATAAAAAATAAAATAAAATTTCTTGTTTCAATTTCCCAAATATTTGTAAAACCATCTGAAAAAAAATTTTAAATAATGGAGCTACAGACTATTCAAACATCTTCGTTACTTTTGGGCCACCCTGTATTTGCCAAGCCATTGTAAAAATACTTAATGAATGAAAACATAAATCCCTCCACGCTTTGGGTTCAAAATGATCCAATCAAAAACTTTAAGCTATAAACACTTAGACGACAGCAGGCTACCGACTACAATCTGTCAAAATTAATATACACAAGTTTATATGAAAACGATTATTTTGACGACTTCACAGCTACACGACTACACGGCCACCGCTGCACATACATATATAGTTCAAAATTCAATATTTACGTGGCCAAAATTAAGTTTAAAAAAAAAAATAAAGGCAAAGATATAAAATAGCAAGTTTCTAGGTAGAACACCGTTCCGAGAATCCTAACTGAACCAAACAAAAGTTACAACGTTTATATTTTTTGCTGTGCTATTTTCTGAAGTGAAAGTAATGGATTTCGATAGCCCAGGTATAATTCTTTATTTTTATTATTGTTTACTTAGTAAAAATGCATAATTCAAATAATTTGGTAGTGTCAAACACATGGTGTTCTTATAAAAACTTTGAAGTAATTTTCAAATTTAAAGGTCAATTTGTTGTATTTTTTAACAACAAACACAACCCGCGAAGCGATTAGCTTGTCTGCGGAAAACACCAAGGGTCTATGGCAGGAATCGAACCCACGACCTCTGAACTGACAGGCTAGCATCGCTACCACTCAGCCACAGAAGCACGACCTTAATTCTTTTTTTATATTAAAGTACCATCCTTGAACCGAAAGAATACATAAAAATTGGCTGCAGAAAAGTGGAGCTGACAAAATTGAGGACCTTTTTAAACATAAATATTTTATATTTAAGTTTGTTTTTATTAGTTGGGCTGCTTTCCGTTATTGTAGGTACTTTGAGCACATCATGTGTGGAAATTGTTACCCGGAAATACCTTTATCGAATTATGAAAGAGGAAATTTTGCCGAATTTCAATTCAAAAGTGAATTATTTAGAAAGTCATTTATTATTAAACTATGGCAATACAGACGAGATAATAAAAAAAACTTAAAACAAAGACAAGTGGGCAAAATGCCACAGAAAGGAAGAGGCTTTCTTAAAAAATAATGAGTCTTGGTTCAACGGAACTTTTCAACTTCCTATAAAATCGTTAAATCGACCAGGGCGGTCTTCGAAATCTTTTCACGAATCAAGCGAACGAAGCAAGTGTCGAAAACCCGAAGAAATCCGGTCAACTGTGGAAAGTCAAGTTTTCGTTCACGCTGCAAAAACAACCTTAAGAGTACAAAGAAAAAGAGATGCATCGAAAATCCTGAAATTAATAACAAATTGTCCTAGTCGAGCGCACGCATATAGAAAAACAGTCGACGAAAAAGGAAATAAATGTAGTGCTACTCCTTTGACACCATTGCATGCTTTAATTATGTTCGTTGAGGCTAATCTAACAAGACGTTAGTACGATATCATCCATATTGTTTATTGTTACAAGCAAAACAAAAAATGTTATCCATCAAAGGAATGTTTACGGGTTAAGCCCTGTACAGACGGTTGTCAGATCTTACAATATTACTAGATCTGCCAATGTGCTGACGATGTACTGACAATAAAAATTTGTCAGCACAAGGTATATTGTTAGTTCACACGGTTGTATCAAAGTTGTTAGAAAAGCTTACAATTTATTGGCAGACAATTGTCTGCAATGACGCCATTGTCAGAAGCAGAAACTTCGCTCATATGACAATTAAAATATGTCTGACAATGGCAACGCGATGTGTTCACACGATTGTGAGATTTCTAACAATTTTATGTCAGCAGGTAGTATTAAAATTGACTGACAATGCTTTTTCTGCCAACTTTGCCAGACAAAAATTTTCAGTTCACACGATTGTAAGAACTTTTTAGCACAGTATTGTAAGATCTGACAATCGTCTGTACATAGCTTAAAAGGTACTAGTGCGGAAAGTAGCTTACAGAGCCTTATTGACAATACCGTTACACAGCTGTCAATTTTCTTGGAAGAAGTGCTATTGACACTTAACGAAGAAGAATGACACTCTTTGTATATAATTTCTAAATGGGGTTGTGATGGCTCCCAGAAAGCTCAATACAAACAAAAATTCGATAATGATGGTGAATCAGATGCAAATTTATTTTTGAGCTCGTTTGTGCCCCATTCAAATAGTTTGTGGTTAGGATAACAAAAAAGTTATCTGGCAGAACCCCACACCCTAGTCCCCATGATTTCGCCGTCCAATAAGATTTCAGTTTGTAGTTAAAAGAGTCTACTGATGTGACAAAAGAAGAAATAAGATACATCGAAAAGTCTGTGTAAGCGCTGAAACCCACAGAAATAAATTGGAACCAAATAAAATTTTCTTTTAAACATTCTTTTGAGATGACTATGGTAGACGGAATAGTATACAATGCTGGAATCGGAACGAAGTCTACTAGTCAGTGCTATATTTGTGCTGCAACAAAGAAAGACTTCAACAACATTATAGATAAAGATGAAACGTAAAATTTAACTAATGTTATTTTTGTTTTACATTTGGCACTTAAATTACCATTAAAAAACATAGAAAAAGGAAGACTGATGAAGAAAAACAACTAGAAGTAAAAACAAAGAAGCACATCCAAGAAAGATTTCGGACTGACACATATAACGAATCCCATTTCAAAGTGCTCTAAAATACCTTTCTATTGTCATAAAAATTTTTAAAATCTATTATTACATTGCAAGTGAAATGACATTTAAAAATTTTTTTATCTGACTTTTCACATAAAAACGCCATTATGTTAAAAAGCGGCCGATACAACGGAACTTAAGCTTGTATACAGTTTTATAGAGTACCTTCCAAGCTTTGATTTGGTGTTTATTTAAAAGCTGTGACCGATGAAGTACGTACATTATGGCATTTTGAAAATCAGAGTTAGAAAATAAATTAACTGTTTTGACTCATAAGCTCAGGGATGCCAACTTAGCCTTTTTCGGGCTAGACTTAGCCCGTTTTTAGTTACTCAAAACGCGAAAAAAATGTCCAGCCCCAAACAAAATAACGCGCAAATTTAGCACTTTTTACAATTATCTTTTGGCCCTTTTAGCCCTTTTTTACTTTTTGGTCAATATGGGTACATTTTTCGTTTTTGCGAACTTTTTCTTCTTTTATTCTAGCATATCGACTTGTGAATCAAGATGCTAACATCGTTTTTACTCATTTTCTTTTGTTAGTTCGCTGTACCAGTAATAATAAAAAGAAGAGTCTGGAACAATGTTCTATATTTTTAAAAATTGGATGTGATTTTAAGTTGGTTCAAAAATTTAAACGTGCTTTAAAGTTAGCCCTTATTTGCGCTTTTTCAAAATATTTTACTGGATATTGCTTTATACTTGTCTTTTTTCAATTTAGCCCTTTTTAGCCCCTTTTTGAAAAATTTTTGCGCGTTTTGGGTTCCAAAAGTTGGCATCACTGCATAAGCTTATATATAAAGTGTCATAACTTACGTATTTCAAGTAAACACGAAATGAAAGCTTGGAAGGTACTCTATAAATCTGTAGACAAGCTTAAGCACCGTTATATTGGTCGCTTTTGAAGATAATACTATTTTACGTTAAAAGTCAGATAAAAAATGTAAAATTGCATTTCACTCGCAATTGGTTAATAGCTTTTAAAAATGTATATACCAATAGAAAAGTATTTTAAATTAAGTCTATTTGCTGATAGTTAAGCATTGTCTACAGGCATTTCAATGGCGCTTTACCAAATCGTCAGTAGACTTCAACCACAACTTTGAAAAGTTACAAACCTCTTATCTTATGCACAGACTTTCAAAAACCATTTGAGAATTTACAAATGATAATATTTTTGAAAATCACAAAAGAATAAGATAAGCGTAGTAGGCAGTCGTCTAAATGTTTATAGCTTTACAGCTTTAAATTTTGAATAAATTTTTTGCTTGGATTATTTTTCTCCCAAAGTTTTGGTCAATATTTGTGTTCATAACGTTTTTTTTTTGTAAGCATTATTAAAATTTCTGTAGAAAATATTTTTGAAATGGCTACGATAAAGTTTAAATTTCTATAAAAAAAATTAAAGTATAATTTAGAATATTTATAACAGAGCCTCATCGATTTTCAAATCCAAAGTTTAATTTTCAAGTATCTTAATGTAGTTTTTACTACACCCTAAAAACCAAAGATGGCATAAACTTGAAATTTTTCCGTTTCCTTGCTTGTGTCATCCTGCGTAGAAATTGGTTTAAAACACCGGACTGAAAACTTAAGAAAATGTTCCCATTAACAACGAAAAACTATTTTCAACACGGCAAGTAATCTGTATTCAAGTATTAGCGTGATTTTGCTAAATGCATCGTCGTCTTCATTCATTCACCTTGCTTAAACTAAATTGTTTTTTTTTCTGTTGATTTTCTTAAAGTAGCTTTCAGTTTGTTTGAATTGTCGATGAAATGTATGCAACCACAAAATTTTCACTCACTTTGTGAGTCTTAATACCAAACTTAGCACAAAAAAACTTTTAACTTTTTGTTGTGTACGCGGCTTTTTTAAACGGAAATTGCAATTGGTCGTACGTGCGCCACTTGAGAATAATTTTCAAAATGTGTTTTCCTTGTGACAGCTAGCTAACCTCTTAACAAGAATGCATAACATACTCTTTAATAAACGCAAACTCACACACACACACACACACACACACATATATACGTTTACACTCATACATAACACATTTAAGACATATGGTATTCAAATATACTAGACTTCAGTTTTCGCACAGTATTACAAATTGAATGTGATAATTTTTTTATTTCTATTTGCTTGTTTGCTTATGATGCACCAGGTGAAACCATTTGGAATGATAAAAACCAATAATAGTTTTAAATTTTTTAACTTTACTTATTAATATTGCATTATTTTCTTTTATTCCGTATCACACGTCAGAGGATGATTGCGTCTATTAATATATTTTTAAATTGTTTTATTTTCTGGATGGGATTTTAAACGCTTGTCTGTTGTACATTGTTACACTTTAACGACGAAAGTGAAAATAGTTCAGCCTTAAAGTTTGGTTTTATATGGCCCCAAAATACTATTTTTATCCCATTCGCACAACATCACCTAACATGGATTCGAATTATTTAATAGTGCTGTTTAAATTTGTTTGTAGCTTACACAGTGGTTTGTGCGGATGTTGTGGATTATTTATATTAAACTCAATGTCCCATAATCATGGTCAATCAATAAAGTTGATTTGTTTTAAAAATAACTTTAAATTTAAAGCATTTTATTATTTATTATTTATCCATTATAGTTAAAAGCAATGTGTGTTTTAAGTTAAACCAGCTTTAAATGGATGACAAGTCAAATTCGGAAAACGTTTGCATACAAAATGTGAAAATATAAGCCATCTCTGATTAGCTGACTTTGTACCAACGCGCACAATATATATAATCTCATAACTTTATTTTAACCAACTTGGCAAACCCCATATACACAGAAATTTTTATTTTTTCTACATGGAGTTTGACATACTTGATAAAAACTGCTGATGATCATATGATCTAATGAGTGTACCTATTAGACCTGCCTTGTTTTGTACATAAGAGAAAGAGAAGACAAAACAAAAAAAAAACGAGAAATGCAAATCTTCAAAAATAACTTGTGTGTATTGCTAAACATATTTCGTTTATAAGCATTTCTTATTTGCAAATAAAAACGCAGTGCTGCCAAGTATGTACTTAACTTACTAACTCACTAAAACAATTGCTGCTTAACTCGCTATTTGCAAATAAGAAGTTTGACGTGTCACCTTTACATATGTTTCACCCAATTCAGATGGTGAATAAAAAACAAAGAACTATTTTTATTTATCTTTGAAAATATCTTCTAAAAACCTATTGCATTTATACGATGATTTTTATTTTCACGTTTTTTTATAAATTACTCTCAAAATTTGCTATATTTACTCATTCATAACAACAAAAAACATAACACAATCACAGAGGGAGAGAGAGAGGGAGAGAAAATTCAAATCGAAGTAAAGAAGAATACAAAAAAAGCATGGAAAACAGAAATCATGAGGTTTTTTCTACCCCTCTTTCTTCTCTACCCCGCTCGACCACCATAAAAAAATGGCACTATTTTTAGTCATGACTAAAATCACCGTGTGAATCGCCTGTTTGTTAATAAAAAATAATAAATAGAAAAAGATGTGTATTAATAAATAGATGAATATTCACTGATCTAATAACTTACAATAAAATAGTATTTGGCGGCATTTTACGTTCTTATTTGCAAATAAACACTGCGTATAAATGAGGTAGCAGTAGGGTTTTTTTATTCCCGGACTTTTTCGTTTCCCGGGAGAGCGGGAAATGCAAAAGAAATTTCCGGGATCCCGGGAATTCCCGGGAATCGAAGAGCATAACAAAATATTTACCAAAAATTTTAATTTCCGGAATCCATTGATTCTTATATGAGCAAAATGAATTATTGAATCATTCTTTATTTTAAACTGAGCTTTATTTTAAACAAACAAACAAACAGTTTCTAAAGATATGAGACAAAAAGATTCAAAGTAAGTTATTAAAAAAAACAATATTTTTATCGAGATTTTAAGGAAACTTCGTATTTAAAATCTAGTTTTATACCGAACAAAAAGGGAACATACAAATCATTAGTCATCTCTGATGAACTGAAATCAAAGTAGTTCTCTTTCTGATCATTCGTCCATGATTTTAACACATGTTGACAGAGGGCGGAAGTGATCAAAAGAGCGATAAAAAAGTTGTATAGGATAAATGTTGCAGTCTCAGAATATTAAATTCACGGCTTGTTTTTGCAAAAAAAAATTAAAATTTCGTTAGGGAATTTATATTGAAACAACAATAAAAACTCAAATTGGTTTTTGTTTTCAATTCAAAGTCCCTAAAGAAAATTTTTATTTTATTTACAAAAACAAGTAGTCAGTCCTTTACATTTTGGTATATAATGAAAATTCTCTTCCCTTAGTAAATTTGTACTTTTATATTCTTTGTTGCAAATGGCTTTTTAAAACAGTCAATAGCGGATTTCAGCGTTTGATGCAAATTATCGTATCTTTTTTATGAAATTTAGAGTATTTTGTTGTTGGATTTCATAAAAAAGCTACCATATTTTGCATTTGCACTTTCGCAAGACCATTTGCATCTAATACTGAACTGCGCTAATTTCTTAATTGTTTCATCTCACATTCGTTTTCTTATTCAAGTAACACAATTTTCAGTTGTTGAGGAAAGCCTTTCGCCCTCTACAAAAGTTTCTCGCATAGAAGACGACGTTGAATATATTATCAATATTTTTCGTCCTTTTTCCGTTGTCTTCAAATAATTTCAGTTGCTTTGTTATAATAGCAGCGTTTAAAGTTTTCTCGAAAGTCTTCTCTTTCATCAACGTTATCTGAAGTATTATCTATTTCCCCATTTTCTTCGTCATTAAATGTGTTATCCTAAAAGTGCGGGTATAGAAAGTGTACTTAACAAACGAAATTGTATTGTATTAAAGAATAGTGACACAAATTAATAATTTTTTGCAGCTAAACTACTATACACTTTAAACCTTCGTTGATTTCTTTCCCCTTACATAGATATTATTTCATGATGAACGATAACAATTTAACAAAAAAAGAGGATTTTTGAGTACTAAAATCAGTACTTTTTTATGTATATAAATAGATTTTTAATCCCGGGAGCTCCCGGGTAAAACTCCCGGGAAAGCAGGAAACGAAAATAAGCAACTTCCCGGGACGGGAAATCCCGGGAAAAACCCTACGTAACAGACATGTTTAGTCTTTAATATATGAATAAAATATTTAGAAAGAAAATTTCCATTTATTTAGACAACAATTACACTGCGAATTGTTCATAGACGAAAAAAAATTATTTAATGTGGTGCTAAACTAGTTAAAAACAACTTCAGCTCTTTTTAAGTTCGAAACATACTTTTGCACTTATGGTAGCACATTGGTGTCGTGATTTCATCTGGAATAGTTCAAATGTGGAAAACATAAGTTCTTATGTTTTTTCCCAAGAAGGATCTTTAGTCTTTGGTTTATATAAAATTAGTTTCTTTTGGAGCATAAAAAATCTAAAGCCTTCAAAAGAATAAAATAAGTTAAAAAATTCAAGCTATCAATCACCACCACGAGTGTTATATATTACGATTTTACGTCATTCTGACGATTTTTTATGCAAATTCATCAAAATGAAAATGTGGTTCCAAAACAGATTTAATTGTCTTTAACAGAGGACTTAATTAATTATGTGGATTGGTCTACTTTATAAATCGAAGTATGTTTGGCATTTAAAAATGCACATTGCAACATCTTGGAGCTTTGTGCTGAAATCTTGCCGTCCATAAGGTAGCTTAAGAGCTGACATGTGTATATAATCCCCCATTTTGTATTGGCCGCCATTTTTAATTGAAATTTTTTCATTTCGTGTTGTATTCTACTAGTCAAACCTTTTCATTTGATATCTATATTTTGGTGTTTTTGTAAAGAAATAACTGATTCGCCATTTTGTGGCAACTATCTTTGATTTGCAAGGGGCAGTGATGCGAATATATCTATATATTCAGCAAAAGGTATATATAGATATAGCCTCTCCTGCTCATTAGTCCACCTTGCCTGCACGTGGTGGACCCTGCTATAACCAACGAGGCTCTGACGACCGACCATGGGCGGTATAACTCCTACATCGACTTAGAGGAAATTCTGGTCAAGTGGTCCTCCAACATAACTTGGGGTTGCTTGCTGGCCCGATAAGCCGGAGTGTAAAGCTCCTACATAAACGAAACAACACAAGTAATAAGAAATATCTCAATCTCTACGACACAACCTATTGGCTATCGAAGGTGGAGCGTGAGAACACTAGCACAGACATCACGCTTGGTGCAAGTTTGTAAGGAAATGAATAATTACCGTCTAGACATCATCGGCCTTTCAGAGCTTTGTTAGAAACACCATGGAGAAATGCAAACAGTCTCTGGGCACTACTTCATATACAGTGGCAATAATAACCACACTAACGGTGTTGCTATTTTGATGACATACAACATGAAGAAATCATTGATTGAATTTCGGGCAATATCTGATAGGATAATCATGGCGAGATTCAAAACAAAATACCGCAATATGACAATTTTCCAGTACTATGCTCCAACCGAAGTGGGCGAAGAAGAAGATAAGAATTGCTTTTACGAAAAACTAAATACCGCCATATTGCGAGCAAACAAATGCGACATCAAAATCGCATTGGGAGACATGAATGCCAAAGTAGGAAATGCCAACTCCAATCTGCGGTACATAATGGGAATCCAGGGCCTCACATGTGAACGCAATAACAATGGCGAACGTTTGGTCGACATATGTGCAGCACACCAACTTTGTATCGGTGGTACAAAGTTTCCTCATCGTGACATCCACAAATATTCATGGGAATCACCTGACGGAGTAACTGGAAAGCAAATTCATCCCTTTCTGATCAGCAGAAAATTTTTAGGGTGCCCTATGAATATCAAAACTATAAGAAGCGCTGATATTTATAGCGATTACCAGCACCTAATCGGAATAATTAGATTACGGCCAATGGCGAATTATCACACGATGGAAGCCCGGCATAAAATTAACGAACATCGCTTACAAAACATTGAAACAGCTAATACCTTCGCGGAGCATCTTTGCTCATCGCTACCGCAACAAAATACCCATAATTGAGAAGATATTACAAAGGCGTGCAGAAATAGTGCACGAATCATACTAGGATGCAGCAAACACCATGCTGTTGGATGAGCGACCTCACATGGAGCCTCATCGAAGATCGTAAGAAAATTAAAGCCGAATTCCAGAAACGACCATCCACAATAGATATACAAGGCATAAAATCCGTATATAAAGATACTGAGAAGAGAATTAAGAGATCAGCCCGTAATGATAAACGTAACTATTACGATCAAATATCTAGAGAAGCGGAAATGGCGAGCATGCGGGGTAACACAAGAGAAGTCTACAGTGCAGCCAGAGAGCTCAGTGCAGAGAAAATGCGGACGGCATCAAACGTAAATGACGGAAATAGAACACTACTCCCAACTACAGAGGCTCAGCTGAGGAGATGGAAAGAATTTTTTGCAAGTCCAAGACAGGCAAACGAAACCCCAAACTCTGTAGCGTACTCTCCACGTAGGAATCCTAGAAGAGATATTCTAACCACAGCACCATCCCTATCAGAGGTCACAAGCGCCATTTTCAAATTAAAAAAATAATAAAACATCTGGACCGGACAACTTGCCCCCCGAGCTGTGCAAGTATGCCCCAGCACTGGCCGAGCACGTTGTGTAACTTGCCATTTTACATGCACTAAAGTTTTTAAAAGCACGATACTCGTTGACGAATTACCGCGTGCTATGTACTTCTCCCTAGAAATATTTGAATAAAAACCAACATATACAAATTTCTAGACCAGGGACTGAAACCGAACCCGAACCCAAACGGGTTCAGGTTTGTTGTTTATGAAGACTTTGAACCCGAACCCGTTGAACCCTGAAATTCAGCAAGGTTCGGGTTCAAAAATATAAAAAATAGAGAAATATTTAATAGAAGAATAATAAAAAACATTACATCTCTTGCATGCAAAAAAAATTAAAAACAAAATCAAAATAAAATAACGACCAGGGCAAATTCATAACAGGGCCCTGTTCCACAAAACAACTTATCAACTTTTCACTTTGCACTTATAAAATTTTTGTTCAATTTGCAAAACTTTGTGTTCCTCAGAACTATAAAATTTGATAAGTGATAAGTGTAATTTGCAAAGTCTTTGCAATTTGTATACTCTCTTGGCAATTTCTGTTCCACGTACGTTCTCTTATGCAAAGTACAAAGTTTATATTGAAAAGTGTAATTTGCAAAGACTTTGCAAATAATTATGTAGTTTCGTTCCACAAAAACTGTAAATTCTATTTTTGCAAAGCAAATTTTGATAAGTTTGTCAAAAATTTGCAAGGTAAACAATCCTTTTGCAAATTCATATTGTTATAACTAGTGAAGCTTTCGAAATGTTAAGACGTTAGCTTTTGTTCGACGAAAGTGAAGACGCGGTCATAACAAGAAATTAAAGAGACCGAATTAATTTTTAGGGACTACAAAACTTTATCTTTAAGAGTACTTTCGTTTAAATCAAATTCAAGTTGACTTAATTTTAAATAAAATTAGAGACAAATTAGAGCACACTGCGCAGCGCAGTCATGCTCTGTCGGCTTCCAAAGCCCAAAAAACTGTCCCTCGCATAGGTCCATGTTTTTTTGTCGATGCCAGTTACAGGGATTGGGCTTTTTCAAAACTTCCTCCCAGGCAGCCTGTTTATCTAATTTATTAACCTTCAAAATGAAATGTTAACTTTAATATGTTCTAAATATTTACAATAATTTTATAAAAAAATACTTTATTGTTTTGAAAACTACCAAATAAAATTTCCTTTTTTTTCTTAATAATTTGTCAAACTGCAAGTTTTTTTCATTTTAATTTTGCGGCTCATTTTATCAAGTTACATATATTTAGCAATGCAAAGTGAAAAGTGATAAGACATAAATGCATAGATGATTAAAGTCTTTGTGGAACACTTTGCAGATTCCCTTTGCAAGGAGAGCGCAAAGAGTGCAAAGAAAGCAAACTCTTTGCAAAAATTTGCTTAGTGCAAAGTGATATTTGCAAAGAATATTATGGAAAAGAAACACTTATCACTTTGCCAAAAAATACAAATTGATAAGTACAAAGTGAAAAGTTTAAAAGTTTTTTGTGGAATATGGCCCAGATGGCAGCACCCCGACAGCTGAGTATTTTTTGCAATTTTTAAGTGCCGAATGGTTGCCAAAATTTTTGCTTTTTCTTGTTCTGGGTATTTCTAATAATTTTTAATTTGAAGTATATCTTCTTATGTCAATGCGGTTCGGTACGTTACGTTACAAAGTTGAAAAAATGTTTTTTGAAAGATAAATAAGTTAAATTTAATTAAATTAAAAAAAAGAATATATTGTTTAAACGTATAAACATGAATGTAAAATTGACTTATATATATATTATTATTAAACAAAATAATTGTGCGTGTTTAAATTATTGGTTTTAAACCCGAACCCTAACCCTGAACCGAACCCGAACATAAACTTTTTATTTTGATTAACCCGAACCCGAACCTGAACCCATTTTGTTCATGGTTTCAGTTCCTGTTCTAGACTATCGGGTTTAAAGAAGTTAAATGCACCCGTTATGTTATAGTTAATTCTTTGTATGAAAGAGATCTCTCTCTCTCTCTCTCTCTCTGTGTGTGGCTGACGAGGGCGGTTTCTGCAGTCTGTCCTTTGGAGTAGGCCGGACGGATGTTGGACCCAGTTATTTCGCTGAGCGATCGGAGTACAACTGATTTTACTTAGTGAGATGAAACGCACCTACCCTCCGAGACGTCATGTATTGAAATGGACCATTCGGACCAGAACTCAGAATTAGGGTTAACATTTAACAGAGGATCGAGATCCATCTTTATCTCCAACACTCGCCAATTTGTCGGGGCTTTTGACCGGCTGAGGAAAGATATGACTAGATTTCTCTAACAAGTTAGTACCCCAGGATGGGTTATCTATCTGTTGGCTGGTCTTTTATCTGAACTCCGACTCATCATCGCAGGGCAGTGTTACCAAAATCTGATGAACAAAAAATGCTAGATTTTTATGAAAAAAGTGCTAGAAAATGCTGAAAATATGCCAAAATATATGCTAAAAAATATATGTGCTAAGACAAAGGCAAAGCAATATTTTAATTATATAATAAAATAAATATGTATATTAAAACCCAAAAACTAACAACACTTTAGTCAAAAGCAAAACATTAAGTTAATATTATTATAACCAAAGATATTTTTATGGCTGAAAGAAAATATAATTGTTTGTGTATGAATTCTCATTCGACAGATTATTTTGCCTTAATACACATTCTATGTTAGCATTCGACAATAAAAGACACAGCATCTTCAGAATAAACATATATGTTATATTTATGTAATTAAATCACTTACTGTCCTTACCTCTGAACAAGTTCTCCAATATGTTTCTCCCTAATATTAAACATTTTGTAAACTGGTAATCTGATAATATGAAAAAAATGCTAAAAGCATTTTTTGTATGCAAAATCAGTTTCAAAAATACTAGATCTAGCATTAAATATGCTAAATTGGCAACACTGTCGCGGGGCCAATTCCGAACTAAAATTAATATACTTATATACTAACTTCTCCGCCTTATTGTAAGGTTTCGTATTTTTGTGTTTCCTCGATCTAAATACGATCTCAACGCCACTTCCTCTTTCCTCTCAGTTCCTTATGTATCCATGGTTAAATTATAATCCTTTTGATCGTATAAAAGCGGAAATCGAACTCGCGTCTACAAAACTGATAGTCATGTACACTGCGAGCTAGTCCAGCGGTTTACTCAAAATGGCTTTTTAACCAACCCAACGACTCTTTTGCAAAGAAAGAAATTTAACACCTATGTTTACCCCATAACTTTTGGAACTATCTTGAAAATTGGAGAAAATCAATAAATACCACAGTGCAAACCACTTTGCATCAGTTTATTATAGCAGTATCTCTTTAAAACGCTTTACTAGTACTTCTAATTGACAGTAAACTGGTAAGTGTTTTTCTCGCATATGGCTGCCTCTTTTAGACATTTATACGAGTAGTAAAGTTAGCAGCATCAGTAATACTTAAGCGGCTGATAGACAGATCAATATTTGGCTTAAATATATGTGTTTGTATGCGTTTGTTATGAAAATCGAAAGCATTTTGATATTCTTCAATATATCCCCTCCGTATATGTGTAATATATTTTTGTAACCAAACGCACACACTAAATATCGATCTGTCTAGCAGCCGCTTAAGTAATATCAATAAACCCAACCACAATCTGTGCAACAGTAACTATTTAGCATCACATTTTCTTGCACGCAATCTTTTTGTTATAGTAGAAATACTTGCCAATCCAGCTGGCTCTGTAACCAAACACCGTTACCGTGGCAAAAAACTTTTGCACATTAAGGTGCAATATTACTTTTTTCTTCGTTGGTGTTTGTTCAACGGGAAGTAAATTGAAAATTCATAACAAGACCAGCCACATCCAAAAGCTAAAAATGAAAACAGCAAAAACTTAAAAGTCTAAACTCGTTTGTTGTTACAATTTATAGAAAACGTGGTATCTGCTATTGTTACCATTTGGCATTGGATTGTATGTATCAGGCATGGAAAATAGAGATTTTAAAAACGCTCTAAACGTAGGCTGATAAAAATTTACTTTTTTTACATTGAGGCAGAATTAAAATATGGTGGAAATATATTACTTATGTCTAAACTTATTGTCGGATCGGGATCAAATGGACTTATCCGAGTAGCATTCAAGCTTGTTAGCTCGCGGAACCTTTATGAACTTTACTGTTTGCACGCGGCTCTATGTATATTAATCTGAATTTTTAATAGTTTTAAATTTATCTTTAAATTTGATATTCAAAAATATTTTTACACTTTAGAGCAAGTTTTGATAAAAGCTAAAATAACTAACACAGTCAAAGCATATTTAGATATGTCCAAACTAGTTTGGACAATTAAATAATCAAAAACAAAAATTAAAAAATATTCTTTATTCGATTAATTGTTTTAGGAGAATAAATAATTAAAAATTGGTTAAACGAAAATGAATTATTAAAATTATATACATTGACATCACTTAAAATTAGTACTAGCTACAACAACATAGAAAATGCAGTTTGAATTCAATCTGTTATGAAAACCGAAGTTTAGAAAAATGCGAAAATTGTTTAAATACTTACTTGCTGATCAACCTTTATCCAATCAACTTATTATAAGTAATATGTAGTTATCGTAAGCAAACCTGAAGTAAACTTTGTGCTTACTATAAGTAAGCCTGAAATAAACCTTGTATTAACCATAAGTGAACCTGAAGTAAACCTAAAATAAACATTAAAGATGGAAATAAATAAACCTGAAAGAAACCCTATTAAATACTTTCTTATTTTTACTACTGGATTTCTCAAAAGCAAACGTGAGCACGAATCGCATTTATAACAAATAAAAGAAAAGTACTAATTGCTTTCTTTTATTTCCCATAAACCAAATAAGGGTAATTACTTGTCACCAAGTAATTACGATTTAAATATCCCTTATAAATTCATCTTAGTGTCACATCAGTAGGGAAAATTTATACATAATAATACTTAATCATTGCACAAGAGATAAAATTTCAACACAAACATGGCTAGACCTGAAGTAACGTACCACTTTTAGCAACCACCAATATCTCCTCATATGAGTTGATGTCGAAAATGTAATTTTTCCTTAAAGAACTTGTTAAAAAAATCAAAAAATTGGGAAATTTTGTTAAGTTAATTCCTGAAATGCTCTTACATGTTTCTACACAGAAAGAAAAATGCCATACTAAATTCAAGTATTTTCTACTTTGATTAAGAGTCGTACTCAAAAATTAAAATACGAATAACACTAAAATGTACTTAAATCAAGCCGAAAACAGGATAATAATGTAAAAATCTTGAATTATGTACAAAAATGTTTATTTTAAGTACTACTATTAGTATAACGTTTTTACACAGTTGTATTGTGTTGGTATTTGTTTGCTTGCTGACAACGTTGTCAACTCAGTGCTTTTCGCACCGTTTTTAGTTCTTTTTCGACGCGAAAAATTTTGGAGTTAGTGCTCGGTGCTTTTTTTGTCTAATTTTTGGTGCTTTTAGTTTTTGACGGTTGCACTGAAGCCAAAATTAAAAATTTTATTTCCTTATCTAAAAAATGTTTTTCAAGTGTACAATTCTTTGCTAATGCAACTATTTCCTGAACACGTTTTTTGCACTCTTGCAGAAGAATGAAAAAAATTGATTCTAGCAATCAGTGGTGCTTAATCTTTTGTCTTTTTTGTCGAACCCCATTAAAACAAATGTTTGTACATATTTCGTTTTCTTGGTACTTCAGATTTCAAAAACTTTCTGGTTTCATATTCTACTCTTACGTGCGCATCACGTGGCGTAAGAACTAGCCCGATACCTTTTATGGTTTCTTTTTATAGCCTTCTAAACTTGGCCATCTCGGCCATTTTTTGAGAAATGTTCATCATATTGAAGATTGAATAACGTTTGAGCGCGTCATCGGATATTAATAAATTTTGTCTCATTCGAAGAGTTTCAGTCTCTTCCTAATAAGAATTGATTAAAAATGGCATAGCTTCCCGTTAGAAAGTCCTCTAAAATCCCAAAGTATCCTTAAAAAGATATTTGTATTTTTCTTTATTTTTTAACCGACATCAAAAACGAAGGAGGTTATGAATTCGTGTGTATTTTTTATGTTTGTAATGTCATAAGTTTCAAAGTTTCTTTTTTGTTTGCTCACTGTTTGGTTCCACAATTTTTTTTTCGAAAATCGGTGAGGAAATTCGCTCCCACCAATCAAAACTCTACCATTTGTAAACCGATTTTTTTTTAAGGGTTTGCGTGCAGTTTTGTTGCTTAATTTTTTTCCAAGGATTTGCTCCACCAAGCATAAGTCAGTCATATGTAAACCGCATTTCAAAATTCTTTTTTCGAAAATCTATAGGACATTATAACCTCCCCCGGAAATATTGATTATAGCATAATCCTCCATTTATGAACCAATTTTCAAAATTCTGTTTTTTTTTTGTTTCAAATGAATTGCTTGCAGTTTGATCCCATAGAAGTGAAAATCGGGCGGACAAAGTGGTAGGCCGATATATTAATTATCACATAACTCCGACATTTCTTGACCGATTTTCAAAATATTTTATTTCAAAGGACATGAAAGGTTCGGTATTATGAAAAATTGCGGGCGGACACCCCATTTGCAGACAAGCACACCATTTGATCTATCACAAAATCGCGTTGGTTTTGTAATTATAGTTATTACAGAGCTAACTACAACTGACAGGTCTTTATTGTACAAAGTCTTTAAGTAGGAATGAAAACAGATTCACAAGTTACAGTTTTTTGTATATGAAAAACCTGTAGCAATAACTATGATGATCATATATAATATATT
Source organism: Panzeria rudis (assembly GCA_956483635.1). Classification (NCBI taxonomy): domain Eukaryota; kingdom Metazoa; phylum Arthropoda; class Insecta; order Diptera; family Tachinidae; genus Panzeria; species Panzeria rudis. The sequence goes on along the minus strand of OY101451.1, from coordinate 70,500,541 downwards.
AATATCGGATATGATATATTAAGCTCTAAAAAATAGAAAAATACAAACAAGTCTGAAAATTTTTTGCTTTTAGTGGATTTAATTTTTCTAAAACGATTCGTTTTAAATCGGCTCGATTTACAGAACAGGCAGATATATAACAACTTTTTTAAATAAAACAAAAAATAAAATAAAATTCAGTGTTTTTTAAGTATTACGCGCTTTTTTACTTGTTTCAGTGCTTTTTGAAATCTAAAAGTTGACAGAACAGGCAGATATATAACCACTTTTTTAAATTAAAAAAAAAATATAAAATTCAGTGCTTTTTTTAAGTATTACGCACTTTTTTACTTGTTTCAGTGCTTTGCTTTGTTGATAGCTTCAAGCTCAAGTTGTGCTTATGTTGTTGTTTTGTTGTTGGTTATTCTGTTCGTGCAGTTCCGCCTATTAGCCTACAAAAGACGTAATACATGCTACTGGATTTTTGCTGTCGTTCTTTCTACTCGTATACTGAGTAATCTGAGTGGTCTAGGGCGTTGGTTTACAAACAGGATGAGCTAAGTTCAATACTATGAATGAACAACAAAAAATTTTAAATAAAAACCAGTAATTAAAAATATTAAATTTATATACACTCTATAACATTACTTCAAACTTACGATCATATATTGTCTAAATTTATGTTGGAAATTTATCCTTGTCTAAAATTACATCGATTTTGTAGTTATTTTATGAAAGAAAAACCCTTTCAAATTAAACATATTTAGTCCAAGTGGAAAAAATGTAATATAAAGTATAATACGGCAATGTCTGAATTGTAGATACGTCAGACTATCAGTTAGGAGGTCGCGGTTCAAACCTGCACGCCGTCAATCACTTTTCTTTAGTAAAAACATTTTTTGAAAAATAATGCGTGTGTAATTTTAGATCGATAATAATCTGTAAAGGATTTGCCGACTATTATCGACCTTATTTTCAACAAAAGTGCTTTAGAGTGTAAGTAGTAGAAATATAAATTCTCAAGTATGACCAGGATTAAATAAGTAAAAGTTAGCCTGATTTGGGCTTGATTCAAGTGCGCGGCGGATGGACTAAAGTAAGAGCTAGGAATTAATACAACTCGCTGGAGGATTGATTCAAGTATACAGCGGGCTTGAATCTACATGTAATACAGCATTCGCCAGCTACTTATCGGCTCTGCACGAGCAACGTAAATAAACAATAACAACAACAAAAAAAGAGTGATTTGTGGCTATTATCAAGAAAACAAACACCAACATAGTACGAGTACGACTGTGTATAAAGTTTATAAACATATTTGTACTTAAAATAAGAATTTGTTACATGAATAAAGGCTAATTAGGCTAAAAATAAGTATTTTGCACTTGAATATTCCGACTTGAATCAATCTTTCTGTACTTGATTTCAGAAAAACCGGGATTACCGTACTTTTGACACTGCTTGGTATTAATTTAAGTACGGATGGCCTGATTTGTTTTTTCTGTGTAAATAATTTTTTTCTTCAAAAAATAAAATTTGGTTTGACCACATTTACACGGTTTAAGCTCACAGTAAGGCCAAGTTTAGGCCACACAGTGTGTATAATACACGAAACCATTCGAGCTGTTTTTAACCCCCTCAAAACTCAAAACATAGGGTGCTTCCACACAGGTTGCCTGGTGTTTTAAGTTTAACAGTTCTACCATAAAAGCTTACCGAGATATGAAATTGCATATTTTAGCATATACCTATTCACTCACTCGTCATTGACTGACTCATCAATATTAATGGTCACTTCCACTATAGCTAGAGAGCGGAAATTTGGTGTACAAGTATGTATTAATGAGCAATTAACCATAAAAATCTGAAAAGGGCATTTTGCATCTGGGGAGAATAGGGTGCCCCTAATTTTTATCGGGCACTTCCACTTTAACTAGAAAGCTTAAATTAGGTACACACTTAGGTCCTTGATCCGTTCTTCTAATCTGATTTGAATATTCCAACACTCCACTCTTAATAAAAATAATTTGAATTTACATTAATTCAAAAATATTGAACTAGAAAGCCGAAATAATAAAAATTTTCAGACTTATACCTATTCAGTAGGGTGATCGATTATTCGAGATTTTCCAGAAACCGGTTTTCGAATAGTTCGACTTTTTGAAATTTTAATAAAACCGGTTACGGTTTTCAAAATTCAGAAAAAACCGGTCAACCGGTTTTTTAGTGAGAAAATTATTATAAAAAGTTTTAGTTTTATTTTTCTTTATTAAAATAAATAAGTTAATAGTTCATGTAAATACTATCCGCACAAAAATATAGCTATGAAAATAAGGCCAAGTTCCTATCCAAAAATTTCGGCCGTAAAACGTACTGAGATCAAAATAAGGACCAAATTTAACATATGAGGTTACCTCTGTAGGGAGACCTTATGTTTTAAGTTTCATTATTTTTGATAAAGTGGAGCAAAGTTATGAGGGGGGTAAAAACAGCTCGAATGGTTTCGTGTTAATATACACACTGTGTGGCCGGAACTTGGCCTGGCGCAGTACCGTGCGCCTAGGTCCGCACAAAAATATAGCTATGAAAATAAAGCGAAGTTCCTATCCAAAAATTTCGACCGTTCAAAGTACTGAGATCAAAATGAGGATCAAGTTATTGGCGATACCATCTCATTTCTAGGCAACTAACTAACTTAGCAATATTTTCCCCAATATTAGGTGTAAAAGATATTGCCAAGCTATCAGGTTGTGGCCTCCCCTTTTCTACTCCCTTTTTTGGGGAATAATACGGAATGAAATTAAAATAATAATGTATAGTACGAATGACGCGGCTAAGCTGCAATTACAAATAAAAAGAAATACAGCCTTCGGAAAATATGTTAATATGTAAGGAACATTATAAGAATTAATAGTTTATAAGAACTAAAAAAAATTTTAAAGAAAAATGGGAAATAAATGAAATGAAATGGAGCTAGCAGGTTGCGTAAAAATGAAATGTTGCTGTACATATCAAGAACTTGGTCCTTATTTTTATTTATTTATTTATTTATTAACGGACGAAATTTTTGGATAGGAGCTTGGCCTTATTTTCACATTTGTGTTTTTGTGCGGATCTGGCTTCATTTTTCAAAGCTTTTGTTTGGTATACTTCTCATCGATATAATTTCCTATAATTTCTGAATTGACAATTATAGTGTCTCTTACTCACTAAAGAGTCAAATAGACTACGCAAGCGACTAGCCAAACATGGTAGAAATTTACTTTTGTACAAGTCTGTTGTGTAAGAGATGGGGATGTTTTCGTGTTGACAAGTGGCTTGGCAAGACGTTTGAAGAAAAATCAAACAATTTAAATATTTTGACTGTCATATTGAATTTGTGGTAAGCTGCTTGTGCAGTCTGTTGTGAAGTTGCTTCATATGCAACAAAATTTCCATAGAGTGAGGTCGTCGTCGAAAATTTAAATTTGTGATTAAGGTGAGAAATCTATACTTGTACGAGCTAGTTTTGTGTAATCTGTGTATAAATGTATATATGTTTGGCAAGCAGATTCCAAAGTTTGTTTTGGCATTAAAGCGCAGTATTCACGGTTAAAATGCATGACACAAGCATCGTGTACGTATGGATTCTATAATAAGTTAAACTCAGATCATCTTATAATCAACCAAACGTCAAACTAAACATAAAAATATTTTTATGTACAGAGTTTGAAAGCTCTAAGTATGAAACACTACTATATAAGCTTACCTTGCTATTGTCTTTCTTTAGTACATGCATGACCTATTACAAATACACGTTCAAACACAAGTTTCATGCAAGCGAAAAATTCAAAAATTTAGATTTTGTTTCAAGCATCGTCGGTGTGCCGCATACAAGAAAATTTCACTAGTACTGCTATAAAGCAGGTCATACATTTTGACCGTGAATATTGCGCTTACAATACATGAACACTGTTCATTGGACAGCAATACAAAAAAAAACAAGCATTTTTTGTCTACGATGAAGTTCACACTCCATATAAAATATGGAGTTTGACGGCCATTCTACATCACAATGCCAGTTTAATTCGTCTCTGCTACCACCTTAGAAAATTAATTCGCCTTAATTTCATGTTTCACTAAATGTTGTTGAAAAAAATACTTGGGAAAATCAACAGTAAAAGTTCGTCTAAGTTTTAATATAGTAAAAACTTATAAAATATACAAATCGAAAAGTATTCGACTTGGCCGGTTTTTTAATTTAAAAAACGGACTATTCGATATTCGAAAAATCAACATTTTTAAAAAAACCGACAACCGTGTGGCAGAAAAAACCGGTTGAAAAACCGAGTCGATCACCCTACTATTCAGTTCAAAAATAAAAATTGCCTTAATATAATGAATAATTTTTACAAAAATGGTCGAGATACAGAAACTTAGAAGATCACAAAGTAGTATTATACCGATTCGTGCTGCGTAATATACTAAGAATAAATTACATATATACTCCGAATTTTACTAAAGTCAAAAATGCAAAACAATTAGGGAATTCACAATGTGTATCTTAAAATTTGGAAATAGCAATATCGTTACACCTTAAAATTTCATTGAGAGCAACGATACAAAGCACAGCATATTAAAGTAATAAAAGGAACGACGAAGTTTGCCGAACATTTCTCACTATTTACATGTATAGAACACGAACTGAAAATACACAACAAGCAAAACAACAACACAAGCACGTTAGTGCTTGGTACCTATCAACAAGCCAAAGAAATACCAACACACTTAAACCACACACAAATTCTTTATTTAAAATATTGCCGCATTGAAAAAGACATGCTTCTTGGACTTTTAAACTTGTCATCTGGTGGTAAATTTCATTTACGCACAAAACAAAAACAAGGAACTTGCCAAGCCTTAATAAAAGACTAAAATTAAAACGTCGTTATATTAAGGCACATTTTAGAACGCTGTTGTGAATTCCCTAAATGTAAACTTGAATTTTATGTTGCAAATTACCCAATAGCATTCTATTATATGCAGGCCAGTTCTGTCCATGCGTAATGAAAATGTTCGTAATTGTCAAAGCATCGTTGTTGTACATATTAAATAACACAATTCTTTGATAACTCCGAACATTTCTATTTTATTGATTATAAAGCACTCTTATTTTACTCAAATAAAATCAAAAATTTTTCAGAAAATTCGGGTAAATTATGAAAAATAAACGCGTCATACAGAAATCCTAGTTTAAAAAGAACTTTTTAAATTTAAGCATTTTAAACTTAGTTTTAACATTTGTTGGCGTGCTTATCTCTGAGACGCATTTGACGGATAGAAGCTTTTTTACAATCAACGGATGTACACTGTACGACACAAAGGACCTCCAAGATAGAGCTTGTGGTGGAACGGCTATACTATTCAAATCGCGATTAAAACACTACTTAATCGGTGATCATTGTGAAGACTATCTTCAAGTAACTAGCATCTGCATTGAAAATGCTCCCCAAAACTTGGTGATTCCATCAATTTACTCTCCTCTCAGGTTTTATATTACAGAAAGTCAATATAGTCGATTTTGTAATTCATTAGGCCCTGCTTTTTCGCCGCTGGTGAATCAGTCGCGGCTAATCACACTCGCGCTTTGTTCGATACAATTACTAAAATGGTCTTGAATGATATTTCAAGTAGTCAGCAATAAAAAAATGCTTAGCATTTTTTAGCTTTTATTTTTATGCGATTTAGCCTTTTCTAGCGTTTTAAAAAGACCTCCATCTCCTGGCAACACTGCTTACAGCAAACAAACATGCAGCCATTTTTTTTAATTCTGCTTTTATTTTACTTTTTGTTTGTGCTAAAAATCATTTCAATAGCAAATCACAAATAAATTATATTTTTAATATAAACTAGAAAATATGACTGACAGCTTTAAGTTCATAAACCATACGTTAAAGGTTAGATGGGGTTTCCATTAGCTTATCGGTAGTTTTTGGCTTAAGTATACTCACAATAATGAAAAACGAGTTATTTGTTCGATAACGTCTTAACTTTAGCTTTGGCAAGTTGTAATAGTGCCACTAATCAATCTCATTTTTAACTAAATCTAACATTCAATAAATAAAAAAACTAAGTACACATTAATACGGATTTTCTGCTTTGTTTTAACATTTTTTAGCATTATTTTTGACCAGATTTAGCTGAAAAATATTTTTAGATATAGCCACACTGTTCATCACTGTTGCTAATTCAGCTAGTTTCTCATCAAATCTAGCGACTTTCGAAAGCTTTTCCGCGAAAAAGTATGAATTAGCTATTAGCGGGAAATCTAGCGAATTTTCCTTTATAGATTTTCTATATTTTCAAAGCATTTTTTAGGAAGAATAACATACATACATATTTCTGTAACGATTGTTCATGATTTTTCACTTTACAATTTTTATAAGAAAGAAGGTCAGTAAAAGATATAACCATTTTTATTTATGTTATTTGATTGCCTCAAAATTATTTGAAATCAGTTTTGAAAGCTTAAAATAGAATAGACTAAAGTCCTAAGCTTTGGAACTTATTGTTATGTGTACTCATAATATGTAGATGTACATATGTACCGCTATATGCATATACATACACACCCATGTAAGTTCATCCGTTTTATAATTTTGCTACTAAAGCGTAGTATGCAGGTCTGCCTGAAATTCAGGCTGCCATAAGAAGTATGTGTAAAAAAAACTAACTGAAATTCAGGTTGGTAAATTTCTTAAAGAAATTTCCGTTTACTAGGACGCAGTTCCAAAAGAAATGTGCACGGAATTTTGGCATTTATTGTCTATTACAGGCATGTTATAACAATAAGTGGAGAATTTTTTCCGTCAACTAAAACAAAAATTAATGTTCAGACAATTGTTTAGTCGCGGAATTTTTGACATATATAATTTTTCATTCATTGTCATTAATTTTTAGTGTTTTTGTGTGTTGTAAATTAAAAAATATATAATTTGTGTGTATGCAAACAAAATTCTGTATAGAAATCTACACGATTATATTTCCATGTAGAAATAAATGCAAAACTCCAAACCTGAATTTCAGTGAGAACTGCATACTACGCTTTACATGTAAATGAAACTCAATTGACAAAGTTGTGCTTAAATTGATTATTACAATGAAATCGTGATTTTGAATAATAGCCAACCCTATTAATAAGTAAGAGTGATAAAATAATAATCACTTATTTAGGGATTTTAAAAGAGTACATCACTGTTCACATTATAGCGACGTACATGTTTACAGTGTAAACTTTACACTGATCCTATTAATGAATTAAAATAGTTTTACTTTTATTGCCTGCAGATACAGCTTAAGCTTTTGAGGGGAAACTTCAAATAAAACATACATTTTCTTTAATTTTTTAGCCACACAAAAACAGTTCTAGATATTTTGTTCGTTTTGGGAGGGAAATATAATTTTTCACCGCTGACTATTTTGACTATTTTCCTCCTATTTTTTTAAGAATTTTGATATTAGAAATTTTAAATTAAACTTTTTAGCTATTTATCGCTAAATTTGTGGAGCTAAATTAAAAGCTCACTTTTAATGCTGTTTTAGATTATTCCACAAGATGTTCGACTTTTGCACAAAATGCAACCATGATATAATGTGCTGTTATTGCTTTTTTTAAACTTTCCATAAACTCATTACATCAGGGTTGCATTTTCTACAGAAGTCGAACGGCTTGTGAGATAGTGTAAAACAGCTATTAGCGATATTTTTGGGGAAAAAGTTGGCAACAGTGCGTATGACTAATGTCAACTTGTATGGCAAAACTCGTCAAGACCAATTCTGTTTCATCATTAAGTCACAATTTACACTATGCAAGTCTTATTGATCAGCTTCTTATTCAGCTGTGAGAAAAACAGAGAAATGTGTATTCATTTCTCTGTCTTTCTGACAGCTGAATAAGAATCTTATCAATAAGACTTGCATAGTGTAAATTAGGACTAATATTGCGAAAAAATTGTGCAGAAAAACGTTTTAATATTCAATATAACATTTTATGTCCATATATAACAAAAATACACTAGCCCAATTCACAATCTTGTGCAAATGGTTTTGCATCGTTCCCGACGTTTAAATTATTTTTAAAGTCTATTATAAAAAAGGAACATCAATAGTGAACATTTCAAAATACATCGTCATGCTGAAAGAAAAAAAAAATAAAATTAATTTAATTATTCCTTAACGGCCCTTTTTCACAATGTATGATTAGAAGTTAGCATGGACTATAACGGCAAGCTTTGTATGCCGAAGTTGCCGGTAAAGTCCAGGTTACATTTTAATCATACATTGTGAAAAGAAAGGGCCGTTACAGTAATATTATATTGGTTAAGGTCTAAGTAAAGAATAATTTGCTAAGAAGGGTAAACTAACTCATATCAATAAACCGCGCATATGATTCAAAGTTTCCGAAAACTCATGAAACTTTGAATCACGTATGACTTTGTTTACATTTTTACGGCCAATTATTGTTTGCTTAGACCTAAAACAGTATAATATTACCATTAAAGTATTAATAAAATAGCTTTTGTCTTTTCCATTCGTTAGTGACCCGCTTTAAAAATAAACTAATAATGTTTTACATTTTTTTGCCGCCCCCTAATGTACAGTGCTATTTTCTTCAAAGCATTTCTTTTTGCTAATATGTAGTGTACAAAAATAAAACAATATCAAGAAAATATTCAAAATAATTAATATCGTAAAAAAAAAAATAAATTAAAATCTTTAGTAACAGTTATCTATAAGAGAAATAAATATTAATCGATCATTATCAGCGAGCCAATGTAAAAATATATTAATTGGATTTAATAGTTATGTTTAACATATATTTATTTTCATTATACATAATAATTAAAACCAATTTTTATAGAATATTTCTTCAAAGTGGTAAGATTTTTGGTACATGAAAATTAGCATAATTATTATCTTGTAAAAAAGATATAAATAACCTTGACCTTAAAATTAAAAGATTTTTTTATTGTTATGCAAATCTTAACTAGTCGTCTATTCAAACTCGTTCGAATCTAAAAATATGCGCAGAAATATAATTTTGGAAAAATTCGGCTGTCGGGAAGTTTAAAATAAAATCTTTTGATATCGATAACTTCCGATTTTGAGCCTATACCCAAATGTCTAAAAATTCTTTTCAACTAACGATTTTTATTTTGTAACAAAATATTTTCTTAAAACGTAATATCAGAATCATCAAGAATCATGAAAACTCACTCCAAGCTTTTACATGTTACACAGAACAAAATAAGTTTCGTTTTTGATAACAAAAATCCCGGTATTCAATAATTTCTTTTCAAATTTCCTGTGATAAAGATTGATATATTGATAACAAAAGTATTTTTAAAAAATATATATTAAAAAAAAGTTTGACATGCCTGTGATACGAACCCGGGCTTCCCGTACGTAAAGCATGCTCTCTACAGCCAAGCCGTGTCCCAGTTATTTTTTATGAGATAAAACTTGTTTAAGTATTTATTTATGAAAATAAAATAAATAACCGACATGGGAAAGAAATACATACAGCGAAATATTGTATTAAGTTAATGACAAATGTTATTAAAAATCATATTTTTTTCAATAACATGATGTTATTGAACATAATTCTTGTCAATTTTTTTTGTATACACAATATTGTACACTTAAGCATCATTTTTAAAAAAATGTACCGACTGTAAAGCTATATAAGTCCAAACATCAAAGGCTTTACTTGCTTTTATTTAAAAAAAACGTATGTTTTACCTCTACAGAAATAGTATTGGGGTATTTCGTAAACCGAAAAACTTTGAAAACATAAAAATGAATTTTCCATCCCTGCCATTGACGTATGAATGAAAGTAATTGAGTATCTGTGGAAACTGTATGTTTGTACAAGTTTTTGATATTTTTGACATATACTGCCACTTCCAGTTTCTTCGACTATGTTGAATGAAGAGCTACCGCTTAATTGTTTGCTACTACCATTTGTTTGTTTTGTTGCAGTTGTTAAACAATCGGATGCACAAAAAGTAAAACAAAATGTTTGAAACGCTTCAACAAATGTGGTGGAAACATTTCACACGTTTAAACCTAAATGCTTAAACAGCAAAATATTTATGGTAATATGCATTCAAGCAAATGCCTTTGAGGTATTTTCTTATAATAAAATTTCGAATTACCATGAAATTGATTTAGTTTTGCAGGAAAAAACAATTTATGCAAAGTTATGATTTAACTATTTGAAAAATTGTTAGTTATTGTAGGTTACAACCTAGTCTATAATTAATTTCTAAAAATTTCTCAAATAAGTTTAACTAATTTTGCAAATAAAAATTTAATTTTTTGTGTTTTCTTATACATAAATAAGTCCAAGGCGAACTCATACCTGATGGCCTCTTAAGCATATGTGATTATTTTCGCCCCTTGTATTATGAACCATCCTTAGATGTCAACACAAATGTTTCGGTACATTTTTACATTCTAAGAAAGAATTTTTCAAGGCAAATTGGGACGAGTATACGTGATAAATATGCCTTGAATACATCTATTGTCGACGAAAGGTTGGCTAATTGCTTGAAGGTTGTAAGAGAAATGAATAGAGTTTTTTAACATTTTTCGAATTTCTCATTTTATTATAAAAGAGTTTGTTTCAAGAAAGACAGGCTTGATTTAAGGCTTAAATTGTATGGCTTTGAACTCGATCCATCATGCATTAAATCAATCTTAACGTTCTTTAACTAAGATCTTTGCTTGGTGGAAGTTTATTTATTACTTTGAAATTGTATAGCAGGTTTAATTTAATTTTCTTATTAGTTAAATTTTAATTTTCTTTCTTTGAATTAATTTTTCATATATTAATTTTTTCTTTTGACTTAATCCATATAAAATCAACCACCGATGAGACATGAGCCACTCCGAAACTAAAAAATTTTGGTATAGCAGTATTGACACACTGCTAAGATTTCATAAAAAAATTAGAAGACAAACCTCAGTGGTTTCTAAATTTTGTCGTCTTCAATTAAAGATTTCGTGTCCTGGGAATTCCGGGGAAAATCGCTTAATTTCATTTCCCGTTTTCTGGGGAAAGCTCGACGAAGGCTCAGAGTGTATATTAAATTATTTTGGATTGAAGAACAAAGAGAAACAAATGTAAATAATTATTTAAAATATTAAAAAGCAACTGCTATATTATTCAATATGCACCAAAATGCGCGGTAATTAGATGTGTAGCAAATCTCTATGCACGTCTTTTTGATGTATTTAATGACGAAGAAAATCGGGAAATAGATATTACTTCAGATATTACTTCAGATTACTAAGAATTTTAATTTTGCACTATTGCCCCTTTGCTTTTAAGACCATCAATTATAAAGTACTTTTTTACTTCAACCTTGCTTGACACCTTCAACGAGTAAGCCGTCAACGTTATTTGAACATTATTTTTCACTAAAATTTTTTCGAATTATTACCATTTTTAACCCAAAGTGATTATTTTTAGGCTAATGTTCGTAACGTTATATTCAGAAAGAATTAGACATGATATTCCAAGGAAAAAATAAACATCAATTTAATATGTCCACCTACACAGCAGAACAGAGCTACGTTGTTTTCGGAATCCACTACTCTTCCATCAGTGCTCATAAGTATCCGCTTTGAAAACTTGTTACGATGGCTCTGTGTAACGCGACCGAAGCTCTTAGATATACAATTTTTTTTGAGAAAGTTGCATACGATAATGGAATCGCTGCTAAACATTAATTTGTAATATCAAAACTAAATAACAGCCTTCCTTATTTGAAAAAAAATCCAATAAGGGCCAGAAACTTAGTACGGAATAGCTGCAGAGCTAAGAAATTTAAAAGCTGTACTATATTAATTTAAAAAAAATGTTCTCTGACATATATCTTGAACCATCCACCTATCTTTACCGTGTGATGCTGAAAGTATAATCAATTTTAAGGAAAAATTCAAGACAACTGCAAAAAAGATATCATCATTAAAGTTGTTTTTATTCCTGGACTTTTTCGTTACCCGGGAAATAAAAAAAAATCGCGAGATTACGGGAATTGAAGACCGTAATATATCCATTTATTTTTATATCAATAAAATGAATCAGTGAATCACTCTTTATTTTAAAGTTAACTTTATTTTAAAAGTATTTCATAAAAAAAAAGTTACTACAGAAGTGAGATAAAAAAAGCATAAAACTTAACAAATCACTAAAACAAAAATATCCAAAGTAAATTCGGTAAAGAGGACAAAATGTTTATCAAAATTTTAAAGCAACTTCGTATTTAAAAACTATTTTTAGACCGACTATATACAATCAATGATGAACTGAAATCAAAGTAGTTTTATTTCTGACCATTCAGCAATGATTTTAACACGTGGTTGTCAGAGGCCGGAAGTGATCCAAACAACAATTAAATGGTTATCTTGGTATGCAGTGAAAATTCTCAGTCTTTAGAAAATTTGTACTTTTATATTCTTTGTTGCAAATGGCGTTTTAAAACAATCAATGTATTAATTGCTTCATCTGACAATCAGTTTCTTATATAAGTAACAAAATTTTCAGTTCTTAAGAAAAGCTTTACGTACTCCACAGAAGTTGCGCGGATAGTTAAGAGGGCATTGTATAAATAAATTATTAATATTTTTCCGCTGTGTTTAGGTGCTTTGTAAAAGGCAGCGTTTAAAGTTTCCTCGAAAGTATTCTTTTTCAAAACATCACTGTCATCTGCACACAGAAAAAATTAATTTTTCAATTCAATCCCTTAATCAAATCATTCGTACTTAAATTAATCCCAAGCAGTGTCAAAAGTACTGTAATCCCGGTTTTTCTGAGATCAAGTACAGAAAGATTGATTAAGTCGGAATATTTAAGTGCAAAATATTTAATTTTATCCTGATTAATAAGGGATCAATATTGATGTAAATAAATTTTTATTTTAAGTACGAATATTTTTATAAACTTTATGTACAGTCGTACTCGTACTGTGTTGGTGTTTGTTTGCTTGTTTATTTTCATTGACGGGCATAACCGACAAGTGGCTGACAAACGTCGTATACGTGTAGATTCAAGCCCGCTTTATACTTGAATCAATCCGCCGCGTACTTGACAATCCTAAATGCGTACTTTATAATCAATCCCGCCACCTACTTGAATCAAGCCCGAATCAGGGTAACTTTTACTTATTTAATCATGTTCCAGACTTAAGAATTTATATTTTTACTACTTACATAAATTTGATATTTTTAATTGTTTTAATCTCAAATTTATTTTTTGTTCATTCCTAGTATTGAACTTAGCTCATCATGTTTGTAAGCCAACGCCTTAGACCACTCAGCTAACTCAGTATAGAAAGAATGACAGCTAAAATCCAGTATAAACCAGCAGCATGGAATACAGCAGCATGGAATACAGTTGTTACTGAACGAACAAACAGAATAACCAACAACAAGTCAACAACATAAGCACAACATGGAACTGAAGCTACCCGATTGACCAACTCGTCGTAGAAGGCATTTTCATCAACGACATTTCGACATTTGTCATGCACGATATTTGTCGATTACAGTTTCAACGTTCAATTTAAAATTTTGTATAATTTCGTAACAACACACAGAAAAAAGAGAATGTAAAATCAACATGACGCAATTGTGATTTGAAATCATATTAAATTTACAAGAAATAATTTGCCTTTTAAGTGCTTTAGTGTTTATTTGCTTTGTTCATTGCTACTGTTCTCTGTTGTGCTTAGTTGTGTGACTCGTTGTTGTTTATTCTTTCATGTGTCAGTTATCTAGACGACAAAAAATTAATTACCACCGAAAATTTACTGCTGCTGATTTGAAATTACCATTGTTTCATATTAATTTTAAATGAAAAATTATTAAATCTCTTTGATTTCAAAATTTTCGCTGTTAAAACAACTTTGTTATAAACGTTACATTTCGGTTTAAATAAAAATGACAATAACTTTAATCTAAAATTAGTATTATGTTAAATAATCATTTAAATCATAGTGAATTAAAATTAAATCCGTTTTACATACGTTAGGTATTTATAGTTTGAAGCTGTTGTGGCTGCATTGGTTAGCGCGCGGACTATCACGAAAGTGGCACGAGTTCGAATCTTGGCTGGGGCAGCCAACTACAACACAAAGTTTTCTGATGCCTATGCTAATACACATCATATAAGTAAAATAATTAATAAGATAGCTACATTAACGTCATGTTGTTTCAGCTTGATATAACTATAATTCAACAGGATTCTTAGTGTTGTTTCAATATCAAATTCATGTTGCTTCAAATTGGAAAAGCTTTGATTCAGCATGATGATTCGTGTTGTTCCAACATCTAATTCACGTTGTTTCAACTCGAGGTAACTTTGATTCAACATGATTTCGTATTATTTCAACTTCATTTTGATTTAATTGTACTGCAATATTAAATCATCATGAAATATAGTTAATTCAAAAGGATAAATGTTCCTTCAAGATTATTGTAAATCATGTTGAATTAACACGAAACGCCGATGAAGCAAAATCACTACCGAAAAATGTTAAACTAAGCTGGTTTTCGACGATTTTACATAGAAATTTTTCTGTGTGAACAAAAACGCTACTCTTCGTATACACACAGAAAAAAACTGTAAAATCGTCGAAAACCATGTTAATTTAAGATTTTCGGTAGTGATTTTGTTTCATAGGCGTTCCGTGTTAATTCAAATGTTAATTAAAATGATTTTGAAATGATCTGTAAACAATATTTTTTAGAGTCCGACCGAAACCAGTTTTTTGAGTCCGAACCCGAACCGAAACAAATATTCTGGAAAAACGTCGAATATTCGGCCGAATCCGAAACTTGCCGAAACTTTTTTAGCAATAACTGATATTGACATTTAAAAACTTAACAGAACTGAAAAGTCATTTATTTCATTAACGGACCTTTTCAATTTGTGATTAAAAGTTAACGTGGTCTTTAACGGCAAATTCAACATACAAAACTCTCCGTTAAAGAATACGTTAACTTTTAACTGTACACTGTGAACGAGGGCGTAAGAGTTATTTTACATACACACAGTGCCAGTCAAAATAATAGTAGAAATTGAATATATTTCATTCCATCTAGCAAATACAAAGCTTAAAAAAACTTGGCATGAACTTAGCTTAAATGATTAATAGAACTGGAATATTGGGTTCGTTACACATACATTGAGGAGTGTTTTATCACTCTATTGATGACGTTACAAGAGCACCCAATTAAAAAGTTGAGTCGGAATAACTAAAAAGATATAAAGTGGAATAATTACCTATTTTTGACACTAAATTTATACGATTTCATTAATTTTTACTAAGGTGCAGTTTTTTTTTGTTTACGCCCGCGTTTCATCGATGATATACATACACAATAAATAATTTTTCTCGACGGTATTGAATTTATCGTGAAGATTAAAAATGAGCTTTTTTCATATTTTGAGATTATTTTAAAAAATCTATTTTAAAAAACAAATAATCAATTTCAGTGCAAAATTGCAGAAGAAAATTCGATTGCGAAAAATCGATTTATTATAACATAAAATAGATTTTCGATTGGAGTCGAAATCGGTTTACCATTCCCTAGTTTATGCGATTGATTTCGGCAATAAACAGTTGAATACTTTATTTTACTTTGAATATCTTTTAGTTGCGCTTTATAAAACTAAGTAAAATTTTCATTCAGTTTGAAAAGATATCGGACGGGAAAAAACAGATTCGTAGCGGTGACATATTTTAAATGTGGAAAATACTATTTCGAATAACTTCCTTATTTATAGAGAATAAAAAGTTTCGGTTTCGGTTTTCGGCCAAAAAGTTGGCCTAAGCCGAATATCAGCCGAAACCACAATTTTGGCCGAGTCCCAAACCGAATATTTGGTCGGACTCTAATATTTTTTCCTTTTTCAATAACTATTATGCGTGTTCATTCAATTTTCCTGTGCAGTTGAAATAACACGATATATCATGTTGAATTTAAATTGTTTCAAGTAAACTTCATGTAGAATTAATTCGATTTGAATGTTCATTCAACATGAAATAAGTTTTAAATTAAAATGATCACTACTTTAATGCGTGTTGATTCAATTTACCTGTATAGTTAAAACAAAATGACATCGATGGTGAAATAAAAGATGTTCGTTCAACATGAAATTAGTTTTAAATTAATATAACTACCATTTTAATTTAAGATGGAAAAATTGTAAATTATACTATAATGATTGTTGGTTCAATATGATTTAGTGGATGACTTAAAATGAAATTAATGTTGATTTAAAATGACCCCCGTTTTAAATAAACCATAAATAAAAAACGATTTTTATTTATTTATTTAATTATATTTATTAATGTATAACAAAAGTTTACAAAAATTTGTTTCTTAGGTATATTTTTCCATTGTTATATTTCATTCCTTAGTTTTCCTACATGATATGATTGAAAATGATCATCAAAATTAAGAATTTCAACTTCATGACATAATACATATATTTTCTCTGAAGCTTTCAGTAAAATAAAAACTTTAAATAATTTAGTAAATTCATTTTTAATTGCTATTTAACAGCCTTTTTTATAAACTCGACATAAAAAAACTATTTTCTTATAATATACAACATTATCAAATTTTGTAGTCATATGTTCATGCACATGAGCAGGAATATAGCTAACATCAACAGTATCAGTAATATTCAATTCGAAAACATCCGGAATCCCATTCGTATATCCTAAAAAAATTTTGCAAAATTTAATCCGGCTTTTGTACAAAGTGTTAAAGGTACATTTACTCTTTAATTCATATTATTACAATATCTTTTTGTATCTTTATGTTTAGCTTCAAGTCTTAAGCTTTACAAAAACTTTGGTGGTCCGCACTTTTTAATAAAACTAGCATAGTGCATGTGTGGGTTTAAGGTTTCCATAAAGTTCTGTAAAAGTTTTGTTGTGTTCGCAAACTAATAATTGAAGCACACATAAATCATTGTCTGTGTAATTGTTCTTCAAGAAATTATCCATCATTTTGACCAATACAATTAATAGCTTCCAGTGTGGATTTGTTCTTGGAACTAAGTCACCAATAATAAGTAATATAAAATCTGTTAAAGTCCATAGTTCTAGAGCTATCATTTTTATATTAAAATTTTTTAGTGTTTTTTGCAATATATCAGGACCTATAATCCCTTTTGCTGTTAGTTAGCGATATTAGCACATTACAAATGTCATAAATACTCAGACCTTCAAAAAGGTCGTGCATTAAATCTAGGGATGTAACGATACGCAGTTTTGCCGATCCGATACCGATACCGATACTTAAAAATAAATATCGCCGATACCGATTCCGATACCGATACGAATATTGAAATTGAGTTCAAGTTTCGATTAACAAAACTCGAGTGCAATTTTTTTATTATACAAAATTACAGTGTAAGAGATTATTAATATTTAAAATTGATATTAATCCCATATGAAAAATTGGAAGTATTTTTTCAGGAGCTACATTTTCTTTGCTTCCAAAAAATCTATATTAAAAATATGCAGATAACACAGTGCAACAATCCAAAAACCACACCTACTTGACAGTATAGATTCGATTGTACTACCACGGGTTAGTAAAATCCTATACTAAGCTTGGCGAATTTGGTAACCAATTTCGTTTTATGGACCTCCAAAGTTTTGGAAAATCAGCGGGCCCTCAAAAAAAGGTGTCATCAGCTTTTGGCCAACAGAAAATTCAAACTTGGTGATACCGCTTAACTATATATAGCAATAATGTAGCTAAGACTTCGCTAAGCAGATTTTATGCCAAAAAATTATTTTTTCGTGCACTTTTTTTTGAAAAATTAAGGAAATTTTTTTTTTTTCGTAATTTTTTATTAACAATATTTGGCAAAGTTGTAGCTACTGTAAAGCTGAACAACTTTTGTGAGCATGTCAATATAATCTGAATTTATCTGGGCACCCTAAACAGCCCAGAAGAACTAATTTCAACCTCAAAAGTTTTCGTTTTTTACGAGTTAGGCTATATTTTTATTGCATTTTTTTGCTTTCTTTGTTATTGTTCCACTTCTTATGTTGCTGATTTTAGTATTTTATTGTTTGTTGTTGTTTTGCCAAATAATGGTCATGAAAAATTTGGAGTCCCTGTAAGTTATACTGAAAAAAGTGAATAAAATCATTTTTTTAAATTTTTTTTCAAAAAAAGTACAGGAACATATTATTTTTCTGGGCACAAACTGTTAGTGAAACACAACAGAAGTATGCATATACTATTGAATATACTATTTAAAAAAATATGTTTTTAGCATAAAAAAATAGTGAAAAACTACAATTTTTAAGGTAAAAAGTGGTCTGTGTGAGCTATTAGAATGCCTAGATACGTGCAGATTGTATTGATATGTTCACAAAAGTTGTTCAGCTCTACCGTAACTATAAGTTTGCCAAATATTGTTAGTTAAAAATTACAAGTCCCTGTAAGTTATTCTGAAAAAAGTGAAAAAAATTTTTTTTCTTTAATCTTGTCAACAAAAAGTTCACGAAAAAAATTTTTTGGCATGAAATGTTAAAAAAATCTGTTAAACAGACTCTTAGCTACATTATTGCCA
This sequence comes from Panzeria rudis, assembly GCA_956483635.1. Classification (NCBI taxonomy): domain Eukaryota; kingdom Metazoa; phylum Arthropoda; class Insecta; order Diptera; family Tachinidae; genus Panzeria; species Panzeria rudis. Next base: position 70,481,910 of record OY101451.1, on the reverse strand, counting down.
TATATAGTTAGGCGGTATTATAAAGTTTGAATTAGCTGTTAGCCAAATACTGATAACACCGTTTTTTGAGGCCCCACTGATTTTCAGAAACTTTGGACATCCATAAAAAAAATTTGTCACCAAATTCGCCAAACTGAGTAAAGGGTTTTACTACCCCATTGTAGGACAATCCAACCTGTACTGTCCAGTTCTTGTGTTTTTCCAAAAGTCTTTATTTGTCGCATAGTGTAATTAGTAGAAAAGCAAGAAAAAAATTTTAATTCCTTTATAATTTTAAAAAATACTCGCAATACTCGCATAAAAAAATTGTGAAAATTGGTAATTTTTTATATTTTTTCTTGACGAAAAATCATTATAGAACACCGAAAAAGAAATTTGTCCGAGCATCGCTGCCAATTCGGTGATTGGTAATCCAAAAACAGAACTTCTTGCAATGACAAGCAAATGTAAAACTAATTAGAAATGATCCAAATTTGCAATACTTCCGGATCGCGAATTCTACATTTTCATGACTTCCTTGGAGTATATCTTTTTTTGCTGGAATAAGATTTAAGAAACAACGAATTGAATTTAAATTCATGGTAAAATTAACAAAAAAAAAAAAAAAGTAATTTTTTTTACAAAATAATAGTATAAAATATCATTAATTTTTAAAATTGATATTAATAAGATTTAAAAAATAACGAAATGAGTTTAGTTCATGGTAAAATTAACAAAAAATAAATAATTTGTCAGAAAAAAAATCTGAAAAATTGTTTAAAAGTATCGTCGTATCGACAGTAAAATATCGCCGATACCGATGTATCGGAAAATCTGAAATATCGCCGATATATCGGTATCGGTATCGGTATTCGTTACATCCCTAATTAAATCTAATGATAAATTTTGAGTTACATCGAATTAAAAATACAATTTTCTCTCACGCCGGTTTCTTTAAAATCATCTAATAAAAGGTCTGCGGTATAATTCTCGTGAGTTCTAAAAAAAAATTTATATTTCTGATGTATCTTTCTGCATTTCGGAACGCTCACGACGACAAATTCTGCAAAATCTTTTTGAATTAAATGACTTAACGAAATCAAAATTGGTTTTAAGCCTAAATTATCGCCGAGAACTACACCTACAGTAAAATATATCCTGTGCGTTTTCCCTGATGTTACTATTTCGATTCCTTCATCTTCTAAAACTCTAAATATTTCGTTTAAGTGATAAAAAACTATGTTATTTCCAAAAGCTTTACTGCCTGTTCAAGGATGTCGAAAAAAGGTGTTCATGCGCATTCTAAGCGAAAGAACTCTGATTTGCGTTCATGAACAAAGTCATAAATATGTTTCTATACGAACGATAACTCGAAAAACAAGTAGAAAGAAAACGTAAGTGGTTTCATACGATATCCGATTCAACAATGTCGAAGCAATACGAACGTAATGTCAAAATTACTCACTTACTGTGTTGCTTGCGACTGGTAAAAAATTTTTCATAAAAGTCCATTAAATTCTTAGAACTCGTAACATCTCTCTTTATTATAATATTTTTTATTATTTATGCACATACTGATGATTTTTTTAACCAAAACTTCTGTTTTCCTTACTGTGTAAGGCCCATCAAACAAGGTTTACACTTGCACTCACATTTTGGGAATAAATACCCTGTCGAATACATTCCTCAAGATCAGAAAATATATTTATTATTGAGTTTTGTATAGTCTGAATCTCTTTTCTCGGCATCATTGGCTCTGAGTGCAAAAAAAATGAAAAATTAAATGCTTAGTCTTTTAAATGATGTATTTTAGAATTGAATTCATTAGGGTCAAATGTGAAACTGTTGATTGATGTATCCGGACAAACTACAGAAAAGTTATTTTGATTTCGAGAACGCGAGCTTGCTGAATGCTGACATGAGGAAGTCAAGTGTACTGACTGCGGAATGGAGTTCTGACTTTCACTAGCATTGTTGAGATGTTTACGAATAATGTGAGCTTTGAAACTTTTAAAACTTGAAAATTTCTGAAAGCAATCGCCTTGTTTACACTGAATTGTGCTATTAGAATTCAAAAAAATGTTCCATTGATAATGTTGTATTAAATATTTTAATAATGGTATATTTTTATTGCATAGAAAGCAAATAAACATATTGATTTTTGATATCACTCTCGAGGTTAATATCGTAGAAAAATTCTTGAATGAAAAGCCAAGGGGCTTGACAACCTTTCGGATATTCTAATGATAGTGTGTGAAATATTTTAAAGCAAATATCAACGCTTTCAAAAAAGAATCAACTTTTAACAATGTTTTATCGAAGTAAATGTAAAAGGTCTCTAAATTCATTATACTATGGCCAATAACTATTATTAAAGGTTGCACAGTTAAACCTTTGCTGTAATATTTTTCTCGTAGTTCAGTTGTTACCTTTTCGTAGTCATTAATTGTAGTTAGATGCATTGCAAGGCTTTTATTCGCATCAGGTATATAAATCTTTTTCATATATTTCCCATTTTTGTTGCAGAATCTAAGGAAATATAAAAATAAGTATAAGCATATAATAGGTATAAATATAAGTTACGAACTTATTGTAACGTTTTTAATTTCACATCATTGTGGCAAGAAATTTAAGGCAAAACAAAAAATAAAATTCTTATATACAAAATTTACTTGAAACAGGGGCCGACAATAATGATTACATCATGTGACAAATTTAAGTTTTCTTATTTGGCAGTTCTTTTTAAGAATGTTTATATAATTTTTTTTTATATTCGCATCCAACATCTTTCTCCCGAAAGAACAGTCATATTAGACACGAAAACGAGACATAAATGATAATTTTGATCGCGCAGAGGAGTCGAAAACGACTCGAATATGAGCGAAATTTTCATAAAATGCTAACTGGGGATGATCACTTTAATGAAGGCAAAATTTATTTCAACACGCAATTTACATTGTGCATTTTTCGCCTGGATTTAAAGCAGAGAGTGAAACCATGAAAAAAATTGGTTCTGGTTCGGGTTCGGGTTAATCAAAATAAAAAGTTCAGGTTCGGGCTCGGTTCAGGGTTCGGATTCGGTTTAAAACCACAAATTTAGGCACGCGCAGTTATTTGGTTTAATAATAAAATATATATTTATTTATTTTTATTTATTTATTTATTTATTTATTTATTTTCGATGTCCCATACACAAGACTTAAGTCTTATATTACAGTATGGAACTGAGCATATGTAAATACAATAAATCAGAAAACACAAACAAAATTAACTTGGATTTAAGTTTGCGCTTTTAAAATATCAAATGAAATTTAAAATCTAATGTAATATAGTTTCAAAAAGTTAACAAAATTTAATAAAAAAACAGCTAAAATAATAATAATTAAGAAAAGAAAATATGTAACTTGAAAAAATTAAAACCTAAAACCTACAGTGTTATACTATCAGACTATCAAAAAACAATATATGTATGTAAAAATATATTCAACGTGAGAAATGACAAAAAATACTCTTCCTAAATTGACGTGCGTTGCTATTGGTCTGTATTCTATAGGGGATTCCATTCCAGAGACTGACAGCATTAATAAAGAAGTGGTATTTAGAAACCAGAGTTCGATGACCAAACCTTAGAAATCTTTTACCTCTAGCAAGCGTTGAAAAGCTTAAACGTTCAAAGAGATGTTCAGGTTGATGTGTCTATATAATTTTATGAATGAACAGTAAAGTGCGCACTCTTACATAATCATCAAAAGTAATGGCATATAGCAAGGTTACGTATGGGGAAATATGGTCATATCTTCTGAGACCATATACGTACCGAATAATGTTATTAAAGGCCACGTTAAGTTTTCTTTTACTTACGCTATCGCAGCTGGGAAAAAGTTCACAGCCGTACAATAAAATCGGTATTAAATACGATTTGGCAAGGATTATTCTAATTTCAATTGGAGTACAATACTGAGTTTGCCAGAGATTTCTTAACATTGAAAACGTTCGACCGCATGCAAAATTAACGTGATTAGACCAAGTGAGAGTGCTGTTAAAATATATACCAAGATTCTTAGCAGAATGTACAATATCTATGGACTGGTTGTTTAATTTTAAAATCGGATTGCAATCAAAATTTGTTAACCTCTTTTTAATAATCAGGCACTTGGACTTAGTAGGATTATTTGCTAGACCTTTAGCTGTGGCCCACTCGTACACACGACCTAACTCCTGATTTAAGGTCCTCACACATTCATCAACGGCAGTATTGCAACAGCTAATATAAAGCTGAACATCGTCCGCATACAATCTATTCCTGCAGTATTCGAGTTTGCCCTGAAGATCATTCACGTATAGTGAAAAAAGGGGAGGACCTAAGATGGAGCCTTGCGGAACACCTCGAATTAATGACAAAGATGTTGAAACTGAGGTAGGCGTTTCAACATATTGGTATCTATCGACTAAGTATGAATATATTAGAATCTTCAAAAACCTAGGCTCTATTCCATCTACACCAACTGCATTGGATTTTATTGATAGCAAACTCGATAAGACATCAAATTGCCTTACGTTGGTAAAATTGAAACTATTATGTGAGATATCATTAGCGAAATTATAGTAATCAGTATTTGGTGCCACATTCGGAATATTTAAAAATTGAGTATTTAGGGTATTAGCATCGATAGCACAAGGTTCTTGGCTACCAGGTTTGCCGATGCCAATTTCGCGAATCGTTCTGCAAGTTTTCTTCGAGTCTATGGCAGTAGAGAACTTCGAGGCATAGTATTCCGATTTTGCTTTTTTAATTAACCCGTTGGTTATCTTGCGTGATATTCTATATTCATCATGTAAATCTGATTAAGTTGTGTTGCAGAAAAGATAGCTGATCATCAACAGAAATTAATCTATATAGAATGCTCCAATCAATTCTAAAAAATTCTTCTTCTAACCTAATATAGTCAATACTTTTAAAGTCACGGTATCTAACAAGTTGTTCGGGAACATTTAACTGAAAGTTATACGTCATGAAAATTAGGTCATGATGTGAAAAGCAAGAGGCAGATAGTTGGTCATAAAGCAATGTAAATCAATTTTACATTCACGTTTATACGTTTAAACAATATATCCTTTTTTAATTTAATTAAATTTAACTTATTTAGCTTTCAAAAAAACTTTTAAACTTTGTAACGTACGTACCGCATTGAAATCAGAAAATATACTTCAAATTAAAAATTATTAGAAATACCCAGAACAAGAAAAAGCAAATATTTTGGCAACCAGTCGGCACTTTTAAAAATTGCAAAAGATAGTCAGCTGTAGGGGTGCTGCCACCTGGTATGAATTTGCCTTGGTCATTATTTTATATTGATTTTGTTTTTAATTTTTTTTTTGCATGCAATAAATGTAATGGTTTTTATTATTTTTCTATTAAATATTTCTCTATTTTTTATATTTTTGAACCCGAACCTTGCTGAATTTTGGGTTCAACGGGTTCGGGTTCAAAGTTTTTATGAACAGCGAACATGCACCCGTTTGGGTTCAGGTTCGGTTTCAGTACCTGCTTTAAAGCAAGCACAAGCAAAATGCCGCTCATGGGCGCCTTGTTGTTCTCTTATTTACATCTACTTCAGACGTGCCGCAAGCCCGCTCAAATTAGGGAAAACCCATAAAATTTTGCTTTCTTCCCTCATAACTTCCAGAATATAAATTTCACAAAAAAGCTTTAGAGGAGAAAAATGTTGCTTGTGAAGTTTTCAACATCTTTTGCATAAGTTTCACGATATCTCTGACTATTGAGCAGATAAAAAAAACGGTACTGGTGCGCCTTAAAGCTAATATTGTTGTCGAGTTTGGTTTTTTGTTTTTAATGCATAGGACAACCCGCTCTCGTTATATTAACATTTCTTTTAACTGTAAATTAATTAACACATTTTTTGTTCGCTTTTAATTTTCTGCATATCTAATTATGAATAATATCTAAACTTATGGATTGATTTTGTTTGAAATATAGTTTATTTGAAATATAGTTTGCTATAATTCAAACACAAAATATACCTGAATTTTGAATTATATTTTTTTTATTTTTTTGTAAATGTCTTAAAAATAAAAATTTTGATAAAAAAAATTTTTTCGACAAGTTCTACGATATCTCTAAAACTAATGAGCAGATTAAAAAACAATATGATTGTAACCTAACGATAATATTGTTGTCGAATTAAGGTTTTTGTTTCGAAGGAATAGGGCAACCCGTTATCCAGTTATGTTACACAGAAAAAAATAGACAAGAATTATATTCAATAAAACCATGTTATTAAAAAAAATATGAATTTCAATAACATTTATCCTTAACATAATAAAATATTACGTTGTAAGTATTTCTTTTCCATGCCGGTTATTTCTTTTCTTTTTATACATAATTACTTAAAACAAGTTGTATCCCATAAAAAAATAAATGGGATATGGCTCAGCTAGAGAGTGTATGCTTTACGTCCGGAAAGCCCGGGTTCGTATTCCAGCCATGTCAACATTTTTTTAAATTTATATATACATTTTTGTTTTGAAATAATTTTGTTATCAATATAGGGGAATTCTTTATCACAGGAAATTTAAAAAAAAATTATTGAATACCGGGATTTTTGTTATCAAAAACGAAACTTATTTTTGTCTGTGTAGTTTTTGCTGTGTAAATGCTTCATTTTTGAAAAAAGCGTATATCTCAAAAACTAGAACCAAAAAATGTAAACTGAATGCAGATTCGAATTCAGGAGCTAAAACTACATAAGAAACCATGTTTAGTTGTTCCATTCCAAAACCTTGTAAATTTGTGTTTTAGTTGCCATGAGCTGGGAGGACGAATGAAACATTAAAATAAACTAATGTTGCTTGAAAATTTTATATTTATTTCATTAAGCATTAGATCTACAGAAGAGTTGTTGGGTAATCAAATGTTGAAAACTTCACAAGCAACATTTTTCTCCTGAAAAAATTTTTTGTGAAATTAATATTTTGGCAGTTATGAGCCAAGAAAACAAAATTTTATAGTTTTTCCCAAATTTGAGCGGGCTTGCGGCACGTCTTACCCCCAACCGATTTACCTGAAGTTTTTTCAGGATGATATTTTTGCCAAAATTCACCAAACTGGGGTGTTAGAGTGAAAAAAAATATGCTTAACAAATCCTCCATATAGCTAACGGTGTGCATTGCACACTTAAAGAAATGTCTGGTGAAGAATTGTTTAATAAATTATTTTTTGCTGAAAATTTGTTTAGTAAAATTTAATCTTTGATATGTCAGGCATACGAAATTATTATTTGAATAGGCATTTTACCCTTTGTCATAGCGAATATCAAAATATATCTGAGGATGACAAAGAAACTTTAATTTTAGAGTTGAAGAAGCCATTTTATGAGAAAATTGTATTAGATAGTGAGGATTATAGGGCTGAAGAAGTAACAGAACGTTACTCGAAAAAGAAAGCTTCTTTTATCTTTGCTGCTGCTCTTGCTAGGCACTGCCGTCCTTTTGAGGATGGTGCATTTTTCAAAGAGTTAAGTAGTGAAGTTTTAGGATGTTTTGGTGTCGAAGGAGAAGCGATAGAAAAAAATATATATGAGGTACACCTATACCCTCGTACAATTATTCATCGAACGGAAAATATAAGTGCATTTATTTATTCAAATATAAAAAGTAAATTCTAAATTGTGAATAATTTTCTATTTGGTTAGATGAATGTACAGACATCAACGATATAGCACCGCTGATTGTATGTGTGAAAACTGTTGACAAAAACTTTAATATTAATGAAGAAATGTTGGCATTGATTCCGCTACATGGTCATGTTAAAGGGGTTTTCCCCTTTTGATGTTGTCAATGAAGAAGTTTTTTCTTTTGCTGACAGGAGCAAGTTTTGCTCTGTATTGCAAAGTAATTTTAATATATACGCTTTTCATTGCATTATTCACCAGCAAAGCACTATTTACCAAAAACTTGAATTTGTCCAATACGATGCAAATTATTATTAAAATTATAAATAAAATTCGTGGTGGTCATAACGCTTTGAACCACAGAAAATTTAAAGGATTTCTCGATGAGGTAAGTGCTGAGTATGGTGATTTGCTATTATACACCGAAGTTAGATGGCTTAGTAAAGGACGTTGCCTTCAAAGGCTTTTTAGTCTTCGCGAAGAGGTTATTACTTCTTTCAAAGTAATATAACCCATGATATAAGGGAACTACTTGTTTATTTGACAGATACCAATTTTTTACTAGATTTCGCATTTTTGACGGACATAACAGAATTTGTTATAAAAAAATTGAAATATTAATAATAAACATAAAGAATAAAAATTTATCAATTTTAAATAGAACTTTCGAAGTTTTTAACAAATCTCCTAATATAAACAAATTCAACGAATATATTGATGTCCTAGAATCCATACTTAATAATTATAGCAATAGATTTTTTGACTTTAAAAAACTTGCAAATATGATCGAACTTCATAATAAACCAATGCCGATTTTTTGAAACCACATTTTTGTGATTTGGCAAAAACAATATTTTATAATTTTATAAAAAAGGGTATATTAAATAAAATTGCGAGATTCATTTAATAGATATCAGAGTCAAAAAGTTATTTTTGCCTATGATATTAAAATCTAAATTAATCCAACCTGAAATTAACAATGTAATGAATAATTTTGTAATGCTATTTTTGAAGAATTTTGTAGACTGCAATTTCTTGCATTTGATCAAATATCCAAAAAAAAATTATTTATACAAATTAATTTATACAATTTTTGACAAACAATTTCTGAAATGCTTATTCAGTTTTAGCAGAATTTGTGAAACAAATTATGGTTCTGATCCATCCATCTGGCGGACAATTATTTAGTGCTGGCAATTTAACAAACACACATACCGATTAACCCTTTTTTGATATTTGATATAAATAGTCTAGCACACTGTTCATTATACCCCCCCGGGGAACACGACTGATACATCTTGGTGATAACGATCAGTGTAGCCAGATGAGGAGATTTGTCCCCAAATTGGGGATTTGAACTTCTATTCGGGGACAGATTTTCGTGGGGTGGGATTTGGGGATTTTTCACTATAAGCACGTTTAATAAACATTAATATTTTCCAATTGCATTTCGATTATTTGAAAACAGTGTTTCCATTAATGAATTTCATTTGTTTGAATGCATCGCGATGTAATTTGAACGTGTGTCCAATGAGAACTGTGTTATCACTTTCGGATCGAAAGAAGTTAAAGAAATTTGCTTACAATATGTTTTTCGGCGTATATCCGATGAGGAACAAATATATGAATAAAACAAACAAGAATTAATATTTGTTTTACCTTGTAAAAGGCTTTAAATTTGCACGTAGTGCTTCGTTGACATTTAAATAACGAGTAGTTATTTATATATAAACACTAGTACAACTAGTGAAATTTGACAGAACAATGCTTAAATACCGTTAACGATTTACTCGTTGAAACATATAAACCGAGACATAAATAATTTTTACTTAAACAATATGTATTTAGCTGTACTAGCAAAAGAATTACTTATAGACATTGTAGGGACGATATATTAACATCACGTAACTAATTTTCTAATATTTTTCAGGAAACGCAGAATATGTTATAATGTAAATCGTTACAAAAACACTCCTGATCCAAATTGATTTCAATACAATTGTCTTGACAATTAGTTTCGAGCCAAACTGAAACTACTGACTTTTCAAAAGTGCACGAGAAGATAAAATATAATCAATATAATAGAATTGTGAAAAGAAATTTAGCAAAAAGAATTTTAAAATTACTGACAAAACGACTATAGCAAACACATACAGGTATATGATGGAAATCGATTTTGAAAACGATTTTGAAAGCGTTTTCGAAATCGATTTCAATCACATACCTGATTCACATCTTTTATTGTTTTCAAATCGTTTTTGTGTCTAAATCGTTTTTCATCACATTCCTGATTATATTCTAATTAATTTTCAGTTATTTGCAGTCTAAGTAAGCGGTTGAGAAGCAAGGGGGGTGCAAAAACAAGTAATTAGGCTTTGTAATACATATAGTTCTTTGAGATTATCATACAGGTCTGAATTTTTAGAGTGATAAATATCCATAATAAGTGTTGATTCCTGCATCTAACTCATTTTTATAGTTTTAACACTTGTATCCCTTTGCTTCTCAGCCTTTAAATTATAATGTAATTTCTTCAACTGAAAAGTTGTAGAAATCAGTTACGTGTTGTCAACGTGTGACCTACGATATCTTAATGAACTTACGCTCGTAATAGACTGACGTTATGTTGTGTGCCTGGCAATGCTGGTAAGAGTGGGCTGACTGTCTAACCAACAGGGGAGCCCAAAGTAGATTAATAGCACCCGAACACTTCTTTGACGTCTCACGTAGACACGCCAAAGAGAAGAATAGTTCCTGATATTAGGTTGTGTTTGCTCGCCATTTATTGTTAATGAGCAAAAATGATCTCAGACCACTACCCGACACAGTGGTCTCAGACGACAACAATTTGTTATTGCTAACTCTGAGACTCCATGAAGCAAGAAGAGATGCCGGAACGTCCGCAATTACCCGGCTGTAAATTCTAACAGAATGGAGTTTCTTGGAGGAGCGGAATTATTGGCTTTAGCGAAGCCTTAATATGCTTCAGTACACATGACGGTTTCTTAAAACTTTTTGACAGATAAAAGGAAAGCATTTAATTTATTTTATTTCTCTGAAATTTTATTATTGCTTTTAGAAAAAAATGTTTCGTTATCCTAGAGAGAAAGTGAATTAAATATAACAATTCTCAAAGTATTAAAAGTTGTTAGTTTTACTATCAGTGGAATGAAATATTGACAATTTGCTGTTAATTAGAAGTGCAAAATGCATAATATGCATATTACATGTTATGTAAACATTAAAATTTTATTTTTATTGAATGATAGTGCTTAATATAAAAAATATTTTATGGGGACAAAATTGGAGATTTTTGGTTTTGAAATGGGGATTTTTGGGGACAACATTCTTAAAATTGGGGACATGAGGCAAAACTTTTCTGGCAACACTGATAACGATAGCCTTGGTATTGTGCTTTCTGGGGATAGGGTAATTGGTTTTTGCTGACAGTACCTTTGGCCAATTATCCCTAAAACTTATGTGTCACTACCAAATCTCTGGAGACAGAGCAACGGGCGTGCATATATTTATTTAAGGAAGTAGGCTTGCCTACGCGAGTCAGTAAGGAGGTGAACAGGCACCTATGATTTACTCTAAGACCAAAGTCGATAGAAAGTTAACCTCTAGAGGTTTTCTTTTGAGGCTTTACCAGTAGCATGAACTGGTACCACGGGAACCAGTTGCCCCACAGATGACAAGCCTTCCGAGGGTTAAAGAGATGATGCTCGCCGCATAAGCGACATCATCTGGGATGATGTCGCTGGAGGACTTCGTCTCACCCTTATCAGGAAGGATGATTCTGTGTGCTGGTTGTTGGTGTGGTCTCCTCCGGGAGTCCTCGTGGTGGCTGTGGTTGCTACCAAAATCGCTAGGAGAGGTGTTGGTTAAAAGACTGATGCTTGCCTAGTGATAGTGGCTAGCGTGGACTTCGGTCCACCAACAGAAAGCCTCTTTGTGCTGTTGCTAAACCAACAGACGCTGCATCGGTAGTGCTTTGTGCGCGGGTGGAAGGGGAATATTTTGCTGGTGGCGTCTACACATTGTTGTAGATACCTGTCCAGCTTCTGTTTCCCCGAAAGCCTTGTGTGCATCGCGTTAAGCTGCTGATGTAGCAGAGATTAGATAGCTTAAACACTCGAACAAGGTGTTTAAGCATGGATGGGAACCATGCATGAGAAGTTGCTACCTGTGTGTGCCTTGCAAGCCACACAAGGTGTGGCTTCGGGGTAACTCCGGGGTGGTGGTGAACACTCAACTTCACTATGTGTTTTGAGAACACCGTCGGATAAGGCCGTAATGGCAGGTACCGACGCTAATCAAAACACAAATCTGTTCATTATACTACGGCGGTAACTAAACTAAATTTCGATGTTCCCTAGAAAATTCAACTTTAGATAGAATTCTTTATTCTAAATATTATTTAAAACTCATAAAAGCAATTGTTTTGATTTAGCAAAAATGATAAAATGTATTCAGTCTGTAAATCATTTATATTCCATGGTATGTATTTAAGCTTGTAAAATCATTTTTATGTTATCAATTTATATTTATAAACCACATGGAATTACTAGCGATTGATATTTTTTTGTTTTCTTAGAAATAATAATTAATAAAAACCACGAAAAAATGCTTAGTTTTATAAATACCGATTTTCTTGCGATTTTTCGAATTGAAGTGGCGAAAATGCCGATTTTTTTCCACAAAAAGTGCAGATTCGGCAGCACTGTACATGGGTGTGATTTAGCAGGCTAAAATGCCCGTGCTGTATTTCTTAGTCCCAACTGTGCCGGACTAATAACTTTGCTATTGGTAATGAGTTTTGGACTCCTTAATTTGTTATGAATAAAAAAGTAAATACATATGCAGTTCGGTGTTCATTTTGAGAATAATATTAATTATAGTTGTACATGAGTTGCATAATAGTTCTTTTCACTACAAAGTATATTTCAAAACACTATACATATTTCGCTGTAATTCAGTCACTATTCTAATTACATCAATTATAAGAACATCCGTATTAAATTTCCTTCATATTTTCCCTTTAGCAATTTTGTCCGTTGATATTAACAACGCAAACTAAACTCTATTGAGACTGAATGTTCATTTTAGCAAAAAAAAAAAAAGTATTACTAAAGCCAAAAAGGACAACTTTTATTAAAAAATAAAACTTTATATCAAGTTCTCGTACGTCTATCATTACCACAGGCAATTTGCTTTCAGTACAAGTTTAAGTGAAGGAATGAATTGCAAGTATGAAATTGATGAGTTTGTATTCATTTTTGCATTTGAATTGTTGCAGTATTGTGTAACATCACTTTGGAAGGGAGCCAAAAAATTTACAGAGTGAAAAAGCTAAGAACAGAACAAAAAGTTTTCTTGACGTTAGCGATTTTTCACGCTGAACTGTAAACAACCACAGGCTGTTTTAACAACATTTTCAAAGCAACAGCCAATCCTCCATGACTTATTTTTATCCTGGCTTATTTGCAAAACAATTCAAACAATCGTTCACAACTTAGCCAACAGCATTAAAAACATCTTAGAATAATTGGCTCTGATTGCTTTTGTTTAGTTTTTCTTGGCACCCTACAGTAGATACGAAACATGGTATATTGAAATATTTTCTAGTAAAAAGTGTCTTGGATTTGAATGTGTAGCAAATGTCAGAACAAAGACTAAAAATCGGAATTAAAATATGTCGAATCGAAAAAATTGTATTAAATAACTTTTCATAGAGTAAATAAAATCAACAAGTAGGTGTGCCGCATGGCATAGGTACGTAGATAGTCAACTAAAACTGCAAAAACCTAAGTCCGCTGTCAAAAACCTAAGTCTAAAGGCCGGGGCACATAGAATTCGTCGTACGTTATACGTCGCCTTTTTCAACTGACATTAACGTAACGACGGAGGAGGTTGACACAATGAGTACTTTGTTGACGGATATAAAAACAACTGTTTTTTCTTCGCATGTTTCTGCAGCTAAATTTGATTTGATTTGATTTTATTTATTTATTTTATTTGTTTTTATTGTTTTATTTAATTTTTGGTGCCAAACAGCAGAAAAAACTAAATCGAAACAAAGCAAAAAACCAACTAATAGCTGTCAAAGTACTCGACGTACGTTAAAAGTTAAAAGTTGGCCAACTTTAGTACTTTGCGTTGACGGAAACGTACCGAATGTGACTAAGCTCATAAGAAAACATGTATTTCAACTTAGTTGTCAGTTGAAAAAGGCGACGTATAACGTACGACGGATTCTATGTGTCCCGGCCTTAAGAATGTGTTAGTAGAACATTTCGTGGTAGTATTGGTGTAAAACAAATATTCCACCCAAGATAGATTGAACAGGTACCACTACGAGATCAGCTGTTTTAGTAAATTTAAGAATGTGTGCGTCACACAGACAATAGATTTTGACACATCTCTGGTATGTTTCTATCACCAACGGGCATGTGTTAGTAAATTTGAGGGAGATTATGTATGTGTGCAACACACAGACAATAGATTTGACACATTTCTGGTTTGTTTCTACCAACAAAATATATGTGTTTTTTGGTGTTGTATTTGTTGTCGTCGGGGTGAGAGTAGAAATAAAACCTCACGGTTTCGGCTGCGTTTCTTTTTTTTATATGAATATTTGACAACTTAAAACTTTAAAGAAAACCGCAAGAAAATAGAAGCTATTTTAATTTCTTTCCGTTTTATTTTTCTAATAACTCTCTTCCAATTATTGCCACAGTCACCAAAAATGTTAATGTTTTTTGTGAACAGAAAATAAAAATGTTAATAGATTGTTGTGAATGACAACGAAAGAGAGAAAATAAAATATGAAAAAAATAAAAACAAAATTAAATTAGAAAAAAACGAACCAAAAAGTTAAAATATTTATCGAAATTCTACATTTTTAAATTAAATTAATATAAATTCTTACAAGTTTAGAGTAAAATAAGTGCAAATTGTGTAGAAATTTTCCAATAATGGCAAGAAAAACCGCAACCGCCGCCGCAGTTCATTTAATTTGTTATTTCTTTGAGAAACGGAAACCGGGCCCGCAGCCGTGATGTTGTATTTCTACTCTGATACCTATATTGTTGTATCATGATTCCACCACAGCACTAAAACCATACATAGAGTAGAAATACAACCTCACGGTTGCGGCTGCGTTTCTTTTTTTATATGAATATTTGACAACATAAAACTTTAAAGAAAACCGCAAGAAAATAGAAGCTATTTTAATTTCTTTGCGTTTTCTAATTTTTCTAATAACTCTCTTCCAATTGTTGCCATAGCCACCAAAAATGTTGATGTTTTTTGTGAACAGAAAATAAAAATTTTAATCATTTGTTGTCAATGACAACGAAAGAGAGAAAATAAAAGATGAAAAAAATAATTACAAAATTAAATTAGAAAAAAATGAACCAAAAAGTTTAAATATTTATTGAAATTCGACATTTTTAAAATGAATTAATATAAAATACACACAACTTCAATTATTAATATAAAA
This sequence comes from Panzeria rudis, assembly GCA_956483635.1. Classification (NCBI taxonomy): domain Eukaryota; kingdom Metazoa; phylum Arthropoda; class Insecta; order Diptera; family Tachinidae; genus Panzeria; species Panzeria rudis. The sequence goes on along the minus strand of OY101451.1, from coordinate 70,466,736 downwards.
TATTACTAATTTAGAGTAAAATAAGTGCAAATTGTGTACAAATTTTCCAATAATGGCAAGAAAAACCGCAACCGCCACCGCAGTTCATATAATTTGCTATATCTTTGATAAACGGAAACCGGGTCCGCAGCCGTGATGTTGTATTTCTACCCATAGTTGTATAAACAGTATTTTACAAAATTTTTATATTTTAAACATGAATTTTTAGTTGTTATATACACTTATTTTTTATTAATGAATGAAAATATGATTTATAATAATTTTATTCTTTAATTTTTTTGACCTCTTTTTTTAATTAATTATATATACGGTTTATTCAAGCTTTGGGTCAGTTTTATATAAAAATGTATTTATTTTTAATAATTTCAATATTTCGCCAATGTCTTTGATTGGCTTCGTCAGGAAATTAACATTTTTTCATTAACAATTATTTAAAATTTTTTTAAATATTTGTTAATGAAAAAATTTTAATTTCCTGACGAAGCCAATCAAAGACATTGGCGAAATATTGAAATTATTAAAAATAAATACATTTTTATATAAAACTGACCCAAAGCTTAAATAAACCATATATATAATTTATAATAATTTTTAATATGTGCATACATTTGAGCTAAAAAAATATTGGTGGCTATTCTGCAATACGCGTCGACTTAGTGAAAGTTACATATAAAACAAAATAGTACAAATCTAAAAAAATCGTTTTTGTTTATCATACAAAACTTACCGTTTTTAAAAGAGAGAGAGAGAGAGAGAGCAACGCGTTTAAACACTCACGTTTATTTCATATTAGAAATGTAATGACCGTGTGAAGAGAGTTGTCATCTTATTTTACCGGTCGCCAGTTGACTACGTATAATCTATAATTTTTAAGTTAAAAAAGATATTAAAATTATGCTTTATTTTATAGGGCAGATATGAGAATTTCATATTGCTAAACAAAACTGTGCCTCGTTTCTGTATTTCTCGCATCGTAAAAGTTTTCACTTGAAACGTTTAAATTGAAAGAAAAACTATGTGTGTAAATTGAAGCAAAAAATCAGTTTTCTCACTCAAGTGTTTCTGTATCTTGAAATTGCGGGAACCACCTAGTGGTAAAAATACTCATTACTTATGGCCAGTTTTTGACTCAGCAATTAAATATTTATTTAGTTGATTTTCATATAAATTTAAATTGTAATTAAACACAACTTCTGTTTTTCAGTCGTATTTAGTTGTTCTTATTTAATTGTGACAAAAATATGGTAGCACCATCAACTATTATAAATTTCCCATAAATTTCCTAAAAAAGCAGCTGTTCAATATAAACAAAGCAAAATCCAACAAATATATATTTTTCTTCATGCAAAAAATAAGAATAATCAAGAGTTTCTGCAATGTTTTAAAAGAATAAAAACAGCTTACAAAATCACAAAAAGACAAATATACCCAAAGAAAGCCCAAATTTTACGCCAACAAAAGTTGAATTTTCAGCGGCCACAATTTGTTTGTTTGCACAAGAACAACAAGCGGTCAAAATCATATGGTAATTTATAAAACTTAAATCGAATTTAAGTGTACAAGATTGGTGTTATAAGTTATATTTAAATGTGATCTATAAAAATGAGTTTTCTATTTAAATAGAAATTAAGTTTAAGAACCATTTAATTATTAAGTCAGAAACTGGAGCTTAATCCCTGATGTAGCAATATTTAGTAGCAGCTGGTGGTGCCGCTTTGGCTTATTTTCCGACTTAGATTTAACATACGCGTGTCACAGGCTGTTTAATCAGTGCGCTGCCGCTTAAAAAAAAGAAAATGTGTACCTTCACCTTTTCTTTTTTTTAGCATGCGTTTAATGCGTTACAGACTTCTGTCAAAAAAGTTGAAATAGTGTGTTTCCATAAGGCATGTTACAAAGAGAAGTTTTCGACGCGCGTACCTCGCTAAAAAACGATTTTTAATTAAAAAACGTTCATAACAAAGTTTCCTAATATTTTCAAGAATAAAATGCATGAAAATTAATTTTTTACCACAATTATTCATGTACAAAACTTGTATTGCATTTATCGACTACTTTTACGTACTGTGTCTCATCTCTGTTATGTTTATTAATTTTATCAATTTATTAAGCAAGCGCAATAGATGCATAAACTCAGTGAATGCAATGGATGCATAACTCAATGAATGCATGAATAAACTTTTATGGACTTCACAAATTCTTTTTGAATCTGAATTTTACATATCGTTTTTGCAAAAATTATCTTCAATTTACAAAAAAAAATTACACTACAGCTAGGCTTTCCACCCGTACTTTATAATAAAGTGTTGTACGTTATTTCGGGTACTCTATACTTTATGAGAACAATAAATTACGCGAAAATACTTTATTTCGAATGATTCGATTTATCTACAATTCAAAATAGATTCAGATTATATTTGTCAGTCAGGTTATATACATAGATCCTTTTAATCGAACCAGCTTTTGACTCTGGGAAGTATACATAAAAAATACACAAAATTACCGTTATCTGGAAATAGCCGAAATGAAAATTTTTTCATAAGTCGAAAGTTATTATTATTCGGCTTAAGTTCACAATAATTGAATTAATGTAAATTCAAATTATTTTTAACAGTGAGCGGAGCTTACGTACAAGCAAAACCAAAAATAAAATTAAGAGTTGGAAAATTGGAATAAAGAATCAGAAGGTGAAATTGTCCGGCTCATCATATTAATAAAAGGAATAGGACTCATATTCTATTTCCTCATAAAATTTTGTTAAATAGCTGATGTTTCATTAATACTAGTATCCACGATCAAACGTGGTAAAAGCGAACAAAGGACGCTGATGATGACAGCGTAGCGGCTGTCGAAACTAGTAGTACTAATCCGTTGTGCTAGTCTGATTAGATATTCTAATATTCCACTCTTAAAAATAATTTGAATTTACATTAATTCAATTATTGTGAAATTAAGCCGAATAATAATAACTTCCGACTTATACACATTTTCCGTTCAAATAATAATTACGTACAAATATGAAAATTTTTTCTTTAATATTCTCTTTTTAATCATATCCTAATCACTCTAAAAAATGCATTCGAAGCTTTATACATTTTGCTTGCAGTGTAATGTAAATCAGTGTAATGTGGTTGGCTTGGCTGAAACTAGTCTTCAACATAAGACATCAGGGTTTATAGTTAAAATCCATTCAGCAAAAAAAAAAATAATAAAATTAAACTGTTGTCTTCACCGGAACTGCTAGCGAAATTAACACGAATTTTTTATTGTGTATCAGTCGGAAATTAACAAATAATTCAAATATTTAAAATATCAATATTTTTGCGACTAAACATCGTAGAATTATGATGGTTACACCAAAAGACACACTTTTAAGTTTTGCATTGTTAAATATCACTATTTGTAAAATAGATTTAACTCGACTTAAGTGCAAGAAAACGTTTTCACATAGTAAACGAAGTTTTTTTGGGTTTTCCAAATCATGCTTTGATTTGACTTGAAAATGCTAAGTCATCACACCATACAAAAACACGAATGATTTACAAATCATAGGCTTGCAAGTAATATGTAAGTCAAATGTGTGTAGAGTAATGAACAAGAAAAGACAGTAAATAATTTTAGCTTGTAAGACATGATTTAAATTGCGTCACAAATATGTGTTTAGTGTACTTTTTCCTTTTGTTTTTATGTATGTATGTTTGTATGTGGATTTTGTGAAAATGTACACCCATCCTGTTGACCAATTTATCTGAAATTTGAAAGATACCTTTACTAAATATTCCGTTTTGGTATTTTCATGGCCTTCAGTGATTCCGTTGTTTTCCGTGAAACTTCTGGTATTTTAAGAAGATTTATGCAAATTTTTTTGGGAATTTCTGGGATTTAGGGGAGATTTTTATAAAAGTTTTTAGGAATCCTGAATTTCGCGGATTTTGGGGAGAATTTCGTTTCAGTTTTTGGGAGTCCGGGGAACTTCTGGAATTTCGGGAAGATTTTTTGTCCTAATTTTGGGGAATTCTTAGACCGGTTTTGTGTCTAAGGGTGATGCTCTTGCTTAGTGAAGGTGTCTCGGCTAAATTCTTGAAAAGTATCATCTAAGTATCTTCCAGGCAATATTTAAAAAATTATTAATTTTTGTATAGTATTTTTGTAAAGTATTAATTTTTGCTATGAAATACTGTTTCTTAAGATTATTTTTTTTATATATTTTCTTCCTATTAATCTTAACACCCCGACCAAACGAGCAATAAGTTTGGAAATTATTGTCGTGGTAACTGTCAAATTCGATTGCCGACACAAATTATTTGCGTGTGGACCGTATGTGTTTGAACACATATTCAGCAACAAATCTTAAAATACATTGAGCAATAATCCTTTAACACAAGCTGTCAAATTCAATTGCCATTTGTATTTTTTTTGTCAAAAATTAACAATAAAGCTAATTTGTAAAAGAACGTCGCTGGAAAATGTAAGAAATTATTATTTATGTAATTATAAATTACATACATAAAATAACTCAGTGTAAATAACTAACAACCTTCTTCATAAAAATGGTCAATTGAAAGTTTTAAGTTTTGTACGTGTTCGCTGACAATAAATACAAGCAAGAACATTGGTAATTAACGTCGCGGTTCTGCCTGCGTTATTGCTTGTATCAAGACACAAAATGTTGCTCTTGTGGTTCAGAGTAAAGCGGCATTTGTTTTGGCTTTCATACAATGTAAACAAATGACAAGTGTGCTTTATATTTTTCAAGTAATTTTGATGATTTATAACAGGGTTGATCGTTTCATAGCACAATTGTGCAGAGAGTACTTTCACGTATTTTTACCTTCTTTTTATGTAGTCGTCGATGCATGGTTGCCAGAAATGCAGATTTTTACCCCTCCAAAAAGGCTAAATGCAGATTTGAAGATTTTTTACCTAAAAACGCAGATTTTTTAATAAAATACTTTCACCATTTTGCTTGCATTCCTACTATGTACTGGATTTTAGGTGTCGTTCTTTCATGTGCTGACTGAGCTGAGTTATCTAAAGTAGAGCATACACTACTCCAGTATACTGGCACAAACAAATGATGTTGAAACGTGCTCGAAACACGTACCATACAAGCATACTGGTGCAATATTCATTTCTTTAAAAATTTTGTACGGATGAGTTGTTGATCATAGTGCGCACCGCATTTATTATTGATATTGTTTTGAAAATATTAATTAAGAAAAATGCGTGTTTTTTATTAAAAAATTATTAGAAACGACTTGTTTTATTTAAAAAAGCACAATATGTACAGTAATCCCTTGATTTTCGTTGTTTCGGTTAACATCGTCAAATTGTTTGTACATATCAAATTTGATTTGCGTCTGAATTCGATTTGCGTCGTTAAATTTTTGTTGCCTTCCAAATTCGATTTGAGTCGCCATTCGATTTACGTCGCCTCAGTTGCTTACAAGTTATTAGCAAAACCCGGGGAATCCCAGAGTTTAGTTAAAATCTTTGTTTTTATGCGGTCGGCAAAATTTTTGTTCACTCCCATAAGTCGCCTCAATTATAAAAAGAAAAAAATACAAGGAAATCCAATATTTATTATGTGCAATATCAAATTCGATTTACGTTGTTTCGAACTTTTCTCAACTGAGCTAATTTCACCATACACACAATACCACAAACTGGTACCATCAGCAAAATATCAAACTCAGCTAGACATCGCTACAGCAACGCGTATAATCACACAAAACCACTGGCGCCAAACCACCACCAAACCACTGGCGCCAACACGTGATTGCCCGTGCATACTGGTGTAGTGTATGGGGCCTTTAAGGCGTTGGCTTAAAACATGATGAGCTAAGTTCAATACCAGAAATGAGCAACAATAAATTTTAAATTAAAACAAGTAACAGTATTAAATTTAGATAAGTATTAAAAATATAAATTCTCAACTCTGATCTAGGATTAAATAAGGAGAAGTAAGCCTGATTCGGGCTTGATTTAAGTATGCGGCGGGATTGATTAAAGTTCGCAGTAGGATTGATTCACAACTTAAACAACTCAATGCCTCTAATTGACACCACAGGGCTTGCAACACTGCTCTACAAAAAAAAGCGCAATAGCAGAGTTGTAAATTAATTAAGCTTTCTATATCTCTCCACTTCACCACCTGTTCTCTACACTATCCCTTTCCCAAAAAAGGTAACACATTAATTAATTAACTGGTAGGCATTAATTGCCTGATTGTGTTACTACTCTTTATTAAAAAAAATATGCGGGATTGATTCAAGTATGCAGCGGGCTTAAATCAAGCATTTAATACGACTTTTGTCCCTTATTGTCGGCTATGCACGAGAAATGAAAATAAACAACAATAACATTACATCAGTGAATTGAGGCATTGACACGAAAGTGTCGTATGAAATTCCTTACATTGTATACATTTTTATTTAAAGTCTGTTTTTGCTAAATACCAGTGTAATTTGTTTCTTTTTCGATTGTAATTATAGTGTTTAATATCTTGGGAATACAGGCCTTATTAGCTTAATATACATATGTATATATAAAAAAATCAAGATGTTTCTTTTTTGTAAGTTGCTATCAAGGCTCGGACTTTCATGCAAATGCATGTGTTTTGTGGTGATAGATAAAGAGGTATTGACTAATTATCTATGCGAATCATCCAATTTTAAGTAGTTTGGCATCGATTTGTAGTTGCATATGTTAGAATATTTTGGTGGTAATTGCATATTTTTGCAAATTGCCAAAATATGCAAAAAAATCATATTTTTGGAGTAATAAACATTTTTTTAATGCATATTTCTCAATTTTCGAAAAATATTAATAGGCCGATTATGGATGGCATATGAGCCTCAGTTGGGTTGCCAGTTCCTGAAAAGTATACTACTGATGGCAAGTGGCAACTGATAGCTGTTCATCCAGTTGATATTTAGTGCCTTTTTGGAAACCATCAGTTGCCGACTGGCAACGTAACTAAAGTACGGTTGCATTAAATAATAGACCCAATTATGTTTGTTTTATGTTTTTTCTCTAATAATAAAATATTAAAAAAAATATTTCCATTTTATTTTAGTTTTGGTACTTTGTTCCTAGGTAAATGCATATTTTTGCGCATATTTTTAATTTTTAAGTGCATTTGTTAAGGGCTTAGAATCAATTTTTAGTTGCATGAAAGTCCGAGCACTGGTTATTATGATCCATTAGTCAATATGGAAAGCCACGGTGTATCTAACAAGTGGGATCACTAGGTCAGCTGACTCGCCTTATTAAACATCAAACTTAGTAGTGTTGATGAAATGCTCATGATATCACCACTACCTTCAAACTATCAAACACCATATACAGACTTCCTTCTGTGTGGTGTTTGACATTTATTTCAAGAGAAATCTGCGTTGGTAATACTACCCGTTTTTTGACATGTTAAGGTAGTTTTGCAACAAATTTTCTATTGTTTTAGTACTGCCCGTACCTGTTCAATATGCCTTGGTAAGAGCTTTAAATTTGTTGACTTCCATATATTTGTTTGTATTAAGCCCTAAGTATTAAAGGACGTCCGTTCCTGCGGACGTGTTAAAAATATGTTCCCGATTCGTAAATGTTTTATTTTACTTTAATTAATATTAACATTATTTCCTTTTATATGTAGCTAATCATTAAATCGACGTTTCCCATTAGTTGAGCTTTACATGTTGTTGCCTTTTAAAATAAAGTTTTTATTTCTTTTGGGAGTTTTGTATTAAATTTTATTTTTGCAACTAATTCACATTTTGCTGGTGACTAATTTGGAGACGCATGGATAAAAATGTATAATACTGAGTTTAACTAATAACAGAAATTGTATATTGTATGGTTAAATAAAAATAACAAGTTTGGACGGATGAAAGCGAAAGCCTTTCAGGCAAGAAAACTTAATTAATGAACTAAGTTAGTTATTCCATAATGTGTATATTGAATAATGTTATGTTAAATACATAATACAGAAAAGCAAGCAATAATAAATATGTATTACATATGTAAATATTATAATAAAGAATACAAGTATATAGTAAATTTAAAGTAAAAAATGGTGATGGAGCAAATTTTCTTCGGCTAAACTTTTGTTGACTAATTTTTTATGAGATAGTGCAGCAATTTTATGTAAGCAAAGAGGCGCAAATTTTCTGAAAATTTTTTAAATTTCTTTAATTACACTATGCAACAATAAAAATTTCAAGGAGTACTACTATATTTTTTTAATGTGTTATAGTTCCATAACTACAAAAACAGTAGAAATTTAAAATTCTATCGATAAATTTGTTTTATATTTTTTTTCTAATTTGGGAATTTTAAAGAGACTGCTGTACTTATTTTATTATCTATTCTATATAAATAAAATAATAACGTTATTGAGTGACTGACTGACTGACTGACAGATTCATCATCGCCCAGCCCAAACCACTAAAGCTAGAAAGTTGAAATTTCGTATGTGGGCTCCCCTCAGGATGTGTAGATCCACTAAGACGGGGTTTTGGGAAAAGCAAACGCTAAGGGGATAAAAATGGGTAAAAACGGGTAAACTCGGTAGTCTTATATGTCCGGATCTAACTAAGGTAGACATAAAACTCCAAAAACAGCATAATAAGATTACAAAAATAAGCGGATGGGTGTTTGCTACTTTTTTAAAATGTTTACATTTAGGGGCCGAAAAAGGGTAAAAATATAATTTTGGTACTATTTTTGTTAACCTTTTATCTCCTAAAGTAATGAAGATAGAAATTAAATTTAAAATGCATTCTTCTATCCTTACGAAGCCCTCAAATATGTTTTGGTACTTTTTTGTAGTTCGAATACATAAAGGGTAAAATTGGTTGCTCTTTTTGGTACTTTTTTCCAGACAACTATTTTTTATGCAAATTTCTATACATACTGATTGAATATGTATATTTTCACTGAGAAAAGATTTTTGAAAATTTTAATTCTAAGGGGATTAAAAAGGGTAAAAACGGGTAAAATCAGTAACCTTATATCTTCGAATCTAAGTAAAGTAGACATAAAATTCTAAAAGCATCATAATAAGATAGAAAAATGAGCGGACAGGTGTCTGAAAATTTTTAAAAATATGTACATTTAGGGGCCGAAAACGGGTATAAATATAATTTTGGTACTTTTTTTATTTAACAGTTTATCTCCCAAAGTAATAAAGTTAAAAACTAAATCATTCTTCTCTTCTTACAAAGCCCTCAAAAACAGTTTTGTGTTTTTTCAAATTTGAGTATATAATGGGTAAAATTGGTAGCCCTTTTTGGTACTTTTTTCCATAAAACTATTTTTTATGCACATTGATACACATACTGAATGCATATGTTTGTATATATTCTCTAAGAACGAATTTTTGAAAACTTAAATTCTAACGAGATTAAAAGTGGTAAAAACGGGTAAACTCGGTGTTCTTATATCTCCGAATCTAAGTAAGATAGTCATAAAATTCCAAAAGCGTCATAATAAGATAGAAAAATTAGTGGATAGGTGTTATGTACTTTTTTGGAAATTTGTACATTTAGGGGCCGAAAATGGCTAAAAATATAATTTTGGTTCTTTTTTTAACGGTTTATATTTTAAAGTAAAGGTAATTTTTCGAAAACCTACTTTTTTGAAAATGAAGTTTTAAGAAATGGTACTTTTTGAAAAATTTTTTGGAAAGGGTACTTTTTGAAAATGGTACTCTTTTGAAAATAGCTACTTTTTGAAAAGTTACTTTTTAGAAAAATTAAGCTTATTGTTTTCGATACGCTGTCCGTCAGTCCGTCTGTCTTTCTTTCTGTCACAGGCTGTTTTCTTGAGAGCCGTAAGAACTACGGGCTAAAGATTAAAGGGTGTTCTAAGGCGAGCAACGATATATCGCACCTGTTCATCAAAAGTAACACAACTCAAAATTTACAAGTTTTCAGTAGAGGCAAAAAACTAATTGCGCCAATATAATGGAATTATTGTTATAAACAAATATACCGTTGTAAAGGAAACTCAATAATATTTCAATAAAATAATACAATACCAAAATTTTTACAGTGGTTAGATATGGTAATCATACACTGTTTCCTTCAAAAAAGTGGAAAATTGAATTTTTTGAGTTTTGTTACTTTTTATGAACAGGTGCGATATGTTGAAATACTAATGTAATATCTGTGTTCACAACCCTTAATCGCCGCAGTCGAGTTAGGTCAAAATTTAATGGACTCCATTCGTGTCTAAATCAAATCGCTACCAATTTTTTAAGTATGGAACTTTTTTAAGACGACAATTATCTATAAATAAGTTAAAGAAAACGAAACTGACGACTGATTGGAAGCGAGTTTTTGATACTTTAAGCAGCTCTCCCCAAACATTTTGAAAACGACTTAGGCGGTTAAGGCTTGTGGCCACAGATATACAGACATTTTTATATAGACTCTCGATATTTTCGAAGTCAGTGTGAATTGGTGTAGGCTGTAGAATATTTAAGACAACAAAAATCAAAGGGTGTTGTGAAAGTTAATGTAACTTTGACTATGTAGCTTAAACAGTTTCCTGTATCTTGGAAACCGTAAGAGGCAAACTCTTGAAATTTTAAAAAACTCTAAAACTAAAAAATTCCGGAATTAAAAAGGTCAAAACGAAAAATTGCCAAAATGAAAAAATCGCTAAAATGCAAAAATTCGCCAAAACTAAAAAGATCGCAAAAAAACTACCCAATTTTGTGGTTATTTTTAAATGACTTAACTAATTTTTCTATATCTGCACAACAATGGGGTAGCGAAGCACGCCGGATATAGCTAGTAACTTATAAAGGCATTGTCCAATTTCATTAAAAAATCCACTAAAAAACTTCAATTAAAATTACTTTTAAGCCGTTCTGACACTATAATTTTATATGCTCAATGGTTTCGGAATTATTCAGGATGCAATTATGAACAATATAGTTTTTTTATGCAAAATTGAAATACATTATTATTATTATTTTTTAAAAGTTTATAAAAAATTGAAAATGCAAAATATTACCGTTTCTATTTACTGACCACAAAGCCATGAAAATCGATAGATAAATATTGATTTTATTCGCAATAAAGTTAAATTACCTCATTTTTGCAAAAAATCGACTTTGGAAACGTTGCTCCACCGATTTTATCAGAGCTTGGAAAGGCTTATTAAATTTTATTATAAAAACCAGAAAAGACTTAAAACAAAAATACCTTTAAGCTGCTTGAATGCTATTTTTTTTACAAACTCAATAGTTTCAGAATTATTCAGACAGCAATGATGACAAATAAATCTTTTTATGCAAACATGGAAAATTTTTTGAAAATATATGAAAAATCTAAGATGGCAAAAACCTAAAATTTTTATTAACATACCATAAAGCAACTTATATTGAAAATAAAATAAGCTTTATTTCATAAATATCGATGGACAAATATTGATTTTATTCATAATAAAGTGATATCACCTGATTTTTGCGAAAATTGCGAATATTTACACTATACAGAACAAAAATCTTTCTTAAACAATATTCTAATAGCTGATTTTGTTTACCTAAACAAAACTTTTGAAAAAAATTTTTTTTAAGAAAAAAAAAACATTTTTTTAGACTAACCCTAATATATATGTATATGTATATATATATATATATATATATATATATATATATATATATATATATATATATATATATATATATATATATATATATATATATATATATATATATATATATATATATATATATATATATATATATATATATATATATATATATATATATATATATATATATATATATATATATATATATATATATATATATATATATATATATATATATATATATATATATATATATATATATATATATATATATATATATATATATATATATATATATATATATATATATATATATATATATTGTGGATGCCTAGAAGTTTTATACCTTGTATAAAATTCTACTTTATGAATTATAAGTTTTTTAAGTTTTCTGTGTTTTTTTACTTTTTATATTTAAAAATATTTATGTCAATTGTTTTAGATTATTATAATAAATATCTTTGAATAAATAACATTAATTTTATAAACAAACTGTTTTGATTGGTAATAATATAAAAGCACCATATTGGCGATCCTGATTTCTTTAAATAAAGTTATAGCAAGAGAATTTCTGGAAATTCAAAAACAGAATATCAAGAAGACCACTAATCATAGAAGAGATAATTTCCGGCATGAGTATATACATATATATTGTCAGCAAGTCACCTTTTTTAACATCAATCAAGAATCATCAATAGAAATTTTAGAATCTCGAATATCTCAAAGAAGCGGTGCATAAATATATGATAATTACTGTGGTAATTTTTCAATGCAAATTTTCTAATTGACAATAATTATAATTTGGAAGGTTTGGTAAGCTGAAGGTAATTTAAAAGGAAAAGAATAGACCCAATATCAATATTGTAAAGCGATTCATTAGTGTATTTCAATTCGTCAAGAAATAGTTTTGTGTTGTTGATTGTTTTTATTTATTTACTATTGTTTTGTGAATTCGATAATCAAAATGTTACCAATCCATTCTCCTACGCACAACACTCCTCAAATACAAAGTGATACAAATATCACAGAACAAGCTTGTGAAAATTCTTTATTAGTGAACAATCCTTCTTCTCATTTTAACTCTGAACTCTGTGCTGTTTCTGTTAAACTTCCTCAGTTTTGGACAAATTGTCCTGAAGCTTGGTTTATACATGCAGAAATGCAATTTGCTACCAAAGGTATATCAGCAGATAAAACTAAATACGAACACGTCATTACCGCACTTCCACAGGAAGTTGTTATTACGGTACTTGATATTATTCAGCATCCACCACAAAACAATCTTTATAGTAACTTAAAGAAAGTTCTAGTTGATCGGCATTCATTAAGTGAGACTTCCAAATTAGAAAAGATTTTATCAGATAGTGAGATGGGCAACAGAAAACCATCTGAATTTTATCGGTCCATGTCCATACTAGCTGGAAGTAGTTTCAGTTCTGATATTTTACAGAAACTATGGCTAAGAAAGCTGCCTAAAAGTCTTAATGTAGCTTTAACTGGTTCTAATCATAGTAGTGTATCGGAAATGATACAGTTAGCGGATAGAATTTGGGAAGTGATGTTTAGTTCTGAGGTCGCAAGTATTAAGGAAAATACTACAAGTAATGCAGAGCATGTTGTAGATAATTTAACAAAGATTTTATGTGAGAACATCAGCAAGTTATCTATTGAAGTAAATGCTATCAAGAATGAATTAAGAGATAGACAACAGCGTACACCTTTCAGGAATAATTACAGGAGCAATTCCCGCTCACGACAGCGTAAAAATAACAATGATTGGCTATGTAGATATCATTATCGTTTCGGAGATAAAGCTTTACGATGTGAACAACCTTGTTCTTTTTCCAAAACATCGTTAAACTAATATATCCCACTGTTAGTGCGACGAACAGTGGTGATGATTTTACATCACGTCGCCTTTTCATATTGGATAAAAGTAATAAATTGAATTTTTTAATTGATAGTGGAGCAGAAGTTTCGGTATTACCCTCTTGCAGATTTAGGGATAATAATAAAATATCTGACATTGTTTTAACAGCAGCTAATGGTACAAGTATTTCAACTTTTGGAAGGAAATTAATTACTGTTAATTTAGGTCTACGACGCGAATATCCTTTTGTATTTCTTATAGCTAATATTGCGAAGCCTATAATCGGTGCAGATTTTTTAGGCAAGTACGGTCTATTAATAGATGTAAAACATAAACGTTTATTAGATCCGCTTACTAATTTATTTGTTGATGCAATTTCCTGTGCTTGCAACATATCGCTACCAAAGTTGTTTTCCGTAGACAATAGATATACTCAATTACTGAGAGAGTTTCCTTCGTTAACTGCGGAAACTGATTACACTATACCTGTGAAACATACAACGGTTCATAGACTTATTACTGAAGGACCACTTCCTTTCACTAAGCCTCGGCGATTAGACCAATTGAAGTACAAGGCAGCTAAGTCAGAATTTGAGTTTTTAGTTAAGGCAGGGATATGTAGACCTTCAAATTCATCGGTGGCATCAGCTCTTCATCTTGTCGCCAAGAAAGATGTTAATGATTGGCGTCCTTGTGGAGATTTTAGACGGCTTAATGCAGTGACGGTTCCTGATCGATATCCTTTGCCACACATACATGATTTAAATATGAATCTGCGGAATAAGAGAATATTTTCCAAATTAGATTTAATTCGAGCTTATCACCAGATACCTATGGCCGAAGAAGATATATACAAAACTGCTATAACTACACCCTTTGGGATGTTCGAATTCCAGCGTATGCCATTTGGATTGCGCAATTCAGCTCAAACTTTTCAGCGTTTTATAAATGAGGTATTTAATGGACTAGATTTTATTTTTGCGTACATTGATGATGTTTTGATAGCTAGCGAGAATGAAGAACAGCATGTCATACATCTAAGAGAGGTATTTAATCGTCTGGATCAATACGGTTTAAACATTAAACCAGGGAAGTGTATATTTGGGGCTGCTAGCATAGATTTTTTGAGTAATAAGATTTCTGAGAGCGGTATTCAACCATCAGAAGAGAAGGTTATAGCTATTAGAAATTTTGAGCGACCATTATCTGTTAAGCAGATGCAAAAATTTGTTGGTATGATAAATTATTATCATCGCTATATACCGCAGTTAGCATATAAAACGTCAATTTTACACGAACTAGTTAACAGTGCATTTAGGAAGAAACGTAAGGACATTGAATGGAATGATATGGCTGTTGGTATTTTTGATGATGTTAAGCAAAGTTTTGCATCACGAATTTTACTCAATCATTTTAATAAGGATGCTCGTTTAACTATAACCGTCGATGCATCTAATATTGCTGTAGGCGGTGTATTAAATCAGATTTATGGAACTGAAACTGAATCTTTAGCATTTTTCTCAAGAAAACTTACACCCGCAGAGACAAAGTACAGTTCCTTTGATCGTGAACTACTTGCTATTTATTTAAATATTAAACATTTTAGGTATATATTAGAAGGTCGAGTTTTTGTAGTTTATACAGATCATAAGCCATTAATATATGCTATGAATTCGAAAACGGAAAGGAGTCCAAGACAAACAACGCATTTGGAGTACATTTCCCAATTCACCACAGATATTCGGTATATAAAAGGTGAATCAAATGTTGTAGCTGATAGTCTTTCAAGGCCTTTTGATGTTGATGTAATATCAAATGTGGATTTGAGTTTGAAAATTTTATATGAAGAACAGCTGAAGGATTTGGAAATAAAGGATTTAATTAGGGAAGGAAGTAGGTTTTGCAATTTGAGTTTAATAAAGGTACCGTTGGTCAATGCAGAAATTTGGTGCGAATTAACACTTGATAATACTAGGCCATATGTTCCTTCGAGTCTTAGGAGGATAGTGTTTACTAAATTGCATAGTATTTCTCATCCGGGTACAAGGTCAACTAGGCGTTTAATTACTAAAAAATATTTTTGGCCAAATATGAACAAACAGATAAATGAATGGTCGAAAGAATGTTTAAAGTGACAACAGTCCAAAATAAATAAGCACACCAAATCTCCTGTTATGAAAATACCAATTCCAAAAGGCCGGTTTGAACATATACATGTAGATATTGTCGGTCCGCTTCCTTCTTCCCACGGATACAAATATCTGTTAACGATAATAGATCGGTTCACACGTTGGCCAGAGGTTTATCCACTTAGGGATATCAGTACAGCAACTGTAGTAGATAAGTTAGTGCGTAATTATATATCCAGATTCGGTGTGCCGTTGAAAATAACAACGGATCAGGGCAGTCAATTTACTTCGCACATGTTTTTAGAGCTGATAAAATTTTTAGGGTGTCACCAAATTACTACTTCAACATATCATCCACAAGCTAATGGGATGATAGAGAGATTTCATAGACAAATTAAGGCTACATTAATGACTAAAGGTAATCCTTCAAGATGGTATGATGAGTTGCCAATAGCTTTACTTGGGTTAAGATCTATTTATAAAGAAGATTTAGAAGCTACTCCAGCTGAATTGACATATGGACAGAATATCCGTTTGCCGGGAGAAATTGTGGTTGAACAAGGTCAGTTTGATGTTTCAGATACTTTGTTTAAGTTGAAAGATTGTTTTAAAAATGTGAGATCAAAAGTAATACATCATACAGATTCGGAGTCAGGGTTTTATGTGCCAAAAGATTTACAAAGTTGTAGACAAGTATTTCTGCGTGTAATAAACAAAAGATCATTACAACCACCATATGAAGGTCCGTACAGAGTAATAGAGAAGGATAAGAAATGTTTTAAAATTGAGAAAGATGGGAATATTGTAACTGTCCCTATAGATCGTTTAAAACCTGCAGTTGTAGAAAATGTTACCAGTAAAAATACAAACGTTCATAATACTAATCCATTACATAAAAACAAACGTGTTACTTTTAATTTGTTAAATCTTAATCTTTTTCGAAAGGGGGAGTAATGTGGATGCCTAGAAGTTTTATACCTTGTATAAAATTCTACTTTATGAATTATAAGTTTTTTAAGTTTTCTGTGTTTTTTACTTTTTATATTTAAAAATATTTATGTCAATTGTTTTAGATTATTATAATAAATATCTTTGAATAAATAACATTAATTTTATAAACAAACTGTTTTGATTGGTAATAATATAAAAGCACCATATATATATATATATATATATATATATATATATATATATATATATATATATATATATATATATATATATATATATATATATATATATATATATATATATATATATATATATATATATATATATACATATATATATATATATATATATATATATATATATATATATATATATATATATATATATATATATATATATATATATATATATATATATATATATATATATATATATATATATATATATATATATATATATATATATATATATATATATATATATATATATATATATATATATACTCGCAAGCCCATGCATTAGCTATAATTTGTTAGTAATCGTCAGGCTGCTTAAGACGTTTGGTAGCTAATTCTAGAAGCTCGTCCGAAACCGTTTTTTGCCTTTTCTTTTTTCTTGTAGGCGACACCTAAAATTAAAGGAAAACACTACATAAAATTTTTATAACATTAAAAATATTTGTTTAGCTACCAAGAACTCAACAAGGATGGAGGGAAATAGTTATACAGTTTGAAAGGCAGTGGAATTTCCCGCACTGCATTGGCGCAATAGATTGCAAACATATTGCAATAAAAACCCCCAACTCTGGCTCCTGCTACTTCAACTACCAAAAAAAAACATTCACCATAGCTCTTATGGTAATTGTAAACGCAAATTACGAATTTGTTATGGTGGACGTAGGAGCCAATGGCCGTTTATCGGATGGTGGTGTATATGAGAATACTAGATTCTCTGATTATCTCAAAGAGGGACGGTTAAGCATTCCAGAAACGGAATGTATTGCAAACGCAAGCACGAGGTTGCCATACGTGCTGGTTGGGGACGATGCATTTCTTTTGTCAGAACATTTGATGAAACCGTATGCTGAAGTAGGGTTGACAAAAGAGAAAGGTATTTTTAATTACCGGCTGTCAAGAGCTAGACGAATTGTGGAGAAGGCTTTCGGCATAATGTCATCAAGGTTCAGAATATTTTTAAAGCCGATTGAGATATGCCCGGAGAAAGTAACAAAAATTGTAAAGGCATGTTGTCACCTGCACAATTTTTTGCGCTGCGAAAGCACCAACGTTTACGTAAGTGGCGGCTTGGATACTGAAAATTTTGCAAAAGGAGAAATGATAAACGGCGATTGGAGATGGCAGAATGCTCAATTAATGAATCTGTAAAGAACACGCACAAAAAATGCATCTAATGTGGCGGAGGAAACTCAGAACAATTTTTGTGAGTTTTTTAATTCTGAAGTGGATCTGTTCCATTACAAGCGGATATTAGAAGCTCAACAAAATAAGTTCTTTTGTTTTTTGGAAACCTTTTTTTTATGATATTTGGTGCCACTTGCAAAATTCGATTGGCAACAAATTCGGTTGTCTCAACGAATCTGTTTTCTCTGTGTACGAAAGGTGACTTCGGATTTTGAACTTACTGGCTTATAACTTTCTTACTTTCGATACAAAGTTCTCTTTAGCTTCTAGGCTTGAAAGAATTTATACAATGTTTGTTCCACCTTAATATAGAAAATAAATATTATGAATAAAAACATATTATAAAAATGCACTTTTTTAATTTTAAGGCATGTAACTTAATGAATTTCCTAAGTACATGTGGAACTGTGTATGTTCATGTATACTTATATGTCCAAGATATCATATACATACATATCTGTGTCGTTTCATCATAATATCTTAAGTCTAAACCGTGTTTGGTGATATTAACGATTTAATGTAAAATCTGTAGTGTATTTGTTCTAGAATTTCTTTTCAGTCGTTCTTGTCCCGCTTTTTGCAAAAACCTTCTGGTCACGTTAGATATCTCCTAAACGGCTGGACTGATTTTTTTTCCAACATGGCTAAGAACACCCTCGATTAAGTCACATTTCAAACAGAAAACACTAAATTAAAATCGGTCCAGTCGTTTGGGCTGTACGGTGACTTGTACAGACACACATATACACGGGTTAAAAATGGAATTGAATATTTTCGGAGAGGCAGAAATTTTCACCCTACTTGCCTTCCGATCCCGCTTTTGAACAATACTTGCTTTCTGTCTTTTTTGGCGCAAACATACCTATCTGGTTTTAAAATTTCATCAAAATGGATTTAGCCAAACAGTTACCTTGGAATTTACTCTATTAGTATGAATATATGTATTTCAAAATCAATAGAGCCTGCGTAATGTTTTCATTACATCAAAACCCTTTCTGTCGCCTTGTTCCGGAGTTATGGGACTATCGCCAAATAATTCAACTTACCGTATGGCTTTCACTTTCATTGTCAGAATCCAGGCCAATGCTTTCACCTTCTATCTGCTCTTCCTGGTCTTGCAGAAATGATAAGTATTTGTAATACCACAGCGTTGGTACATGCTCATCTTCTGTACCAGCTCCAGACTTAACACTTTTCTTAAGTTTTTTAATTCCCTCCTGAACGAATTCATTTTTTACTTTTCATTTTCCATAATTCTGGGTAGCTTTTGTACAATTCTAAAAAGTCTACCCAGAATAATTTTTCTTTTGACGTTTCCAATTTTTTAAATTTTGAACTGAAAAATTAAATGAATATTTTTAAATTTCCTTTTTGTTACTTGTCATTTCTCCTTGACGAACGAAATGTGTGAGCAAAGAAGAAATTATTAAAAAACTTTAATATTCGTCCAACATGTATGTCATTCAAAAAAATTTAACCATACACAGTTAGGGAATCCGTCCAACATGGCATGTATGTCATACAAGTATGTGAGTATAGGGAACCCTTTAGTGAAAATTATAACAAATAAATAATTTTTAATGAAAAACCATTAATATTATGACATTTTTTAAATAAGTCCTATAATAAAAATTGTTAATTTTTTGTGGTTATTGTTGTCCATATAAAAGTCTAAATGTTCGATCTTAACTATACGACGAAGAAGAAAATATGATTCATCATCATATAAATTCATTAACGTCTACCCCTATGTATTGATGAAAATGAAAAATTTACAATTTCTCTGCCGGCGTTATATTAGGTGTTATGATGAAAATTCATCAGGTGTGGACACTATATTAAATAAATAAGTGTGGACACTATATTAAATAAATAACTTCAATTAGCGCTTAACCCAAGATAAACCAATACTCTTCAAGCCTGCTATTGCTAATGCTGCATATGCACAAAACCATATGCATATGCACAAAAACCTTAATCGCACACTTTCTGATTTTGAGCATCAGCATTTTGCCAACTCACTTGCTGATTTTCTGCAGCATGGGTTCTTCAAGCAATTTGACTATGCTAACTCCGCTTGCATAGCAAAGCTTAAGCAAATAGTTTCCCATTAGTTTGTGTACTTATGCTGCTTGCGCACCTCATTTAGTTTCAGTCCAGCAAAAGCAAAATGCTTGAAAGCAGCTAAGCAAATTAAAACCCTGCCTATGAATCATGATATAACAAAAGCTGGTAGAACTATCCCTACAAAAATTACAACAATTCAAAAACAACAGTCATTTTGTTGGTGTAAAATGTTTCCTAAGTGCCGCCGTCGTTTTTGAAAATTCGAGGCGCAGCGGAAAACATCGGTTTGTTACGAATCTTAAGTTTTGTTAAGCTGTGAAAGATGCATTACTTATTTCAATTTACTTAACGTGACATAAAATTGTCACTTTAAGAATTTCATATAAAAATGTATTTGTAAAAGACGGCTTGTAGTAAATTTTCTTGCTTATCCGCCGCCGCTAAATTTTCATAAGCTTGTATCTCTGATAAAACGAATTTGATATTTGAGAAATATAAACTCCCAACCACAGCTGCGCTGACGGTTTTACCTTGTATTATTAGGTCTGTTCATTTACTTTCCTAGCAGAAACTAGCAACGAGAGAGTAAAGCAAAAATTTGTAAAATTACTCTCTAAGATATGAAAAAGAAAATGAACGCTTTACTAGCAAAAATTGGCAAGTAACAAAATAAACAGTTTGTACACCCAAAAAACTTTACATTAGCTGTTAGTACTTTTAATGAAAAGTTAGACATATCGTTAGACACAACTTAGGATAAAAAGTGTTACCTTTTAACTGTCCGTAAATAAAACTTGGTGTGTAAAATATTTAAATAGCAAAAATAAAAATACAACTGCTTATACATAAGGATTTTTTAGTTAACAGTAGAAATAAAGTTAATTTCAATGTAATTGTAGAATTTTTTAAATTAATTTAGTTAAATTTGTTCTTTGCAGGAACTTGCCAAGTTGTTTTCTTATATTTGACTCACATAATATATCGAGTGTAACCTTTATGATTTAACCTTAAGGTGGAAAATTTTCTGCCACCCAATTCAAGCTTTTTAAACTCTTTTAACGACCACTGCTGCGGTCATATTAAAGAAAAATATTAAAAAGTATTAATTTCTTAATAATTCAACAAAATTAGAAAAAGTTTACTTTTTCATGAATTTTTCAAACATTTATTTTATAAACAAAAGATCTAAACAGCTGTTTGGCTAATTCCTGCTAGTAAAAATTTTACTAGCAAAAACTTGCAACAAATTTTTTTTCTCTCAACTTTTTACGCTCTTTTTTCACTCTCTCGTTGCTAGTTTTTCGAGTACGTGAACACTTTCCAGTAACAATTAGTAACAACTTTCAGTTATTGAACAGACCTATTGTATGTATGTATCATGATATAAACTGGAAAAAGAAATTAAAAATAATTTGACAATTTAGTAGAAATCAGCTGTTAACCAGACGAAGTGAGCGTACTTGTATTAATATACATATTTTGATTATAACCAACGGCTATTTCACAATAATACATATCAGAGGCAAACAAGAGAACGACGGTGTTTCTACTTATCTTTTTACTCTGTTACTGGGGGTCTACATTAGGCATGAACTTGGAATAAACATCATGTTCGACATCGCATATGGCTAATGTTGATATACCTTATAGATCTACATGGATTTCACCGTTTCAAAAAACGAGAATCGACTCCAAGGCAGTAAATGTCAAAACTAATATATCGTATATTTTTTGAAAACAAAAATCTGAAATCGAAATAAATTTGAGCGATTTGCTTCGCCGTGAATCTATTCATGATGAATTGTAAAACCAAACTATCCCCAACCAGTTGCCAATATAAAGTTATTCACCTTAAAACACACCCTCCCCCATTGTGATGAGTAGCATAAATATCATAAACTTTAACAAATGATACGTGGAAGTTATGAGACAAGTACATACAATATATATACATACATACAATATGGTTTAAAGTCCAGTATAGGTGAATAGTTACAGATATTATCATAAACTTTCCAATGCACAAACATAGAAAATGGGAAATCATATGCTAGAGAAATTTCGCCTTCAACGATAGTGTGTACCATACAAAATCACATTTATTTTTTGTGTCTAAAAGTTTGGTATAATTTCATCATATTACATATCGATTTACAATTTATATCCTTCTGTATTGTTCGCTCTTTTCAATCAGACTACACATGTAAAGGGTGGCGCATAAGTAACGTTAAGATTTATTCAATGTATAACTCTTTTCTTTCTGCTTTTATTTAACGTTGGCATTTATTAAAATTTAGAATATAGTTTGGAAATATGTTCACATTATGTTTTAAAGATAATATCTTTCAAATGTAGCCCATTGTTTGATTCTACTTGACGTGCTCTTTCCAAAGCATTTTCCATAACTTTTCTTAGAAAATGTATTCACTGATCAAATCTTAACGTTACTTATGCGCCACCCTATATATGTGTCAGTAACTGCAATAATTATATTGCTATATAGGTAGTCGTTTGCTTGTTGCGAAATACATAGTAAAAAATTAAAACAGCTAAATTTGGTGCAATAATGTTCAAAAATTTGCCAACGCTATGTTAAGTGCAGTTTGTTCCGCATCACTACGTTGTCATCGTTACACATTATGTATGAGGCATACATAATACGGTGACCAACCGTATACTATTATAGTGAACAGTACACTATTTTAGCCTCTTGTCCACTACATTTTTTTAATACATGCCGCTTATGTACATTATTTTTTCTCATAAATGTTCACTGTTTTCATTACTTCCAACATATTTAGCAAACAATTTGAAATTAGGTAAAATTACATAAAAACTCTAGCTGGAAACCCAAAGCGTGTTTGATATTCACCCTATCGTGAATACTTTTTCCTTTGAAATGAAGAGGGTTTTGGGTTTTCCCTTTACCTTCTTTTGCTATCGTGAATAAAAATTCAATAAATTCTCCTCATTATGAATGATTTTTTTCACGTGGATTTTCTCCCTTTTCCCCTGTTTTTGTTTACTTTATTTTAGCAGGCGAACTGGATAAATACATCATATAATTGCTATTTTATCTTCCAATTAAAGCTTCTAAATATTTATTTTTAGGACAAAATCAGTAAATACCAACAAACGTTTACTTACCAATTAAAAAAAAATAATTAAAAAAATTTTATTACTTTTCTTCTAGAAAAAGTATTTATTTTTGTTCTTGAAGTCGCAAAACGAATGGATGTATACAGCAAAAAAAATCCTTTTCTTTTTACTTGAGAATTTCTTAACCCGCCAATGGTAACCTATTGGTCTGTGAGACCGGTTGTTTAAAAAATTTGTATAACTTTATTCTCCGTTATTGTTTTTTGTTGCGATTTCGAATAGCTGCCGCATCGCACGTCCCCCACCATCAGTTCACGATGAAACGGCTTAGTGGGCACAATTTCTGTATATTTTTTTACTAACCTGGTGTGTGAGTCTGTGAGTCACCGTGTATATAAGTAAAATAATCAAGGATTAAAATAATCAAGCATTAATTTTGGATACTAAGTTTTGTTAATTTTATAAAAGTTCCAATTGTCGAAAGACTAATTAATGTTATTTTGTTTAATGAATATGTGATTTTTTTATTTTTTTCTTAATTTTAAAAAATGAATTGCTAAAACGTTGCTATTTTTAATGCTCTAAATAAAAACATTTGTGAATTCTAATATTGAAATAAATGAGCTTAAATTAATTAAATATCTTAGTTTTATTGTCAAAGTGCTAATGCTGGCGTTGATAGTGGTAAGCCGTTCTATATTAATGAAACTCTAACGCCGCACAATCATGAAATTTTTAAATCTGCAATCCGCCTAAAAAAAGAAAATCGTCTGAAATCGGTTTTTACTCAACGTGGGCTAGTATTCATAAGACAACTAGAAAATGATGAGCCCATTAAAGTCGATTTTGCAGACGACTTGAAACAGTTCTTTCGTCCATAGTCTCTTTTATCAATTTAAGTATTATTTCAACACGCCAAATAAGTATTCCATAAACTTTGTATTTTTAATAGTTTATTTCCAATTTAAATCTTCTCGCTGTAGTCTTTATTTTAAAATTATATTTTTAATTTTTATTGAAAATTCAATTTTCACTCGAATTATCATTTCTTGCGTTGCTGTTAGGGTAATTTTGTATACACATGATTGTGCCAATGGCTAGTAGTGCTACCAATAGAGGAAGCTCCAAGGACTCGACGATGTACATGGTAAAGGCCTTAGCAAAACAAAAATAAGGAATAACGGTATCTCACATCAACGCACAAAGTCTTGACAACAAAATTAATGAGTTCCAATTTGTTTTCAAAGATTCGAATATTGATATTGTATGTGTGTGCGAAACCTGGCTCTCACCTTCGATCCCAGACAATCTGATTTGCTTTATGGCTATAAAGTTTTCAGGGAGGATAGAAACGGTAATGGTGGTGGTGTTGCTATTTTCGTCAAAGATAATATCATTTGTAAAGCTTGCCTACGATCCTCATCAAATATTTCGCCTGATGGGAAAATAGTAGAATATATTTTTGTTGAAATTATTTCTGATGGCAAGAAATTGGTGGTGGGGTGTGTATATAGACCTAACAAGAGAATTTTGTTTTCGAACTTGTTTACATCTTTAGAAGCATTTGCCGCAACATATGACGATGTAATTGTGTCCGGTGACTTTAACTCTAACATTTTTTTGCAGAGTCTAAACTAGTATGTAACATGTCATCTTTTGGTCTAACACCCACGAACACAACCAACCCAACACACCACACAGGAACGAGCAGAACGTTGAACGGCAGTTTCTTTGTTGGAAATATTTTTAATGTTGAACTGTACAACCAAGCTTCTGCACCATGTTTTTCGAGACATGATTTGATTTTCTTAGCCTTTAATTTCAGAATTGACTCTACACAATATATCTCTTATTATCGCGATTTCAAAAATTTGGATTATAATGTCCTACAAGAAAACTTTCCTCTTGTTGATTGGAGCCAAATTTATCATATGACCTCAGCAGACGAGCAGTCGTTATTTTTTGAGGAAAGTATTAAACGGTTGTTTGACGTCTCAGTTCCAACTAAATCTAATACAATATTTGCTAAAACAAAGCCTTGGTTTTCCTCTGCCATAAAAAAATTGATTTTTCAGAGAGATTGCGCGTACTCTAGGTGGAAAAGATTTTGAACTCCTGAGTTGAAAGCCACATTCAGAACTGCCAGAAGAAATGTTAATATCAGCATTAGAACCGCAAAACTTGAATATTATTCGAAACGTTTTGGCTCCGCTATCAACACTAAGCAAACTTGGAAGTACATAAGAGAAATTGGAGTTGGCAGGGTAGGGAACAAAAACAACTGCCAAATAGATGCTGATGAGCTTAATAAAATTTTTACGAACATTCCATTTACACCTATAGATAAGGGCTTTTACAATTTTCTTAGTGTAAATACAACTATTGAAGTTAATAATGCGTTCCAGTTCACCTGTGTTAGCCAGTCTGAAGTGTTTTCGTGTTTCAAGTTAATAGGGTCAAACGCAGTAGATAGTGATAATATGCACCCCAAATTTATAAAGCTTTTACTACCACATATCCTACCGTATGTAACACATTTATTTAACACTGTCATCATGACTAGTACTTTTCCATCTAATTGGAAGCTTGCGAAAATAATGGCACTACCTACAACAGACTCCGATTTTAGGCCAATAGCTATCTTGTGTTACCTATCAAAGGTTCTTGAAAAAATTCTCTATTTACAAATGTCTTTATTTATTAAAGATAAGAATTTATTGTCTGACAAGCAATCAGGCTTTCGTTCAAACCACAGCTGTGTCTCAGCTTTGCTTGACGTATCAGAGAACATACGACGCCAGATAGATGATAGTAAATTAAGTTTTTTGGTTCTACTTGATCACTCGAAGGCCTTCGATACAGTAGACCATAACACACTTATTAAGAAGCTCAAATATTTTTTCAAATTCTCATCAACCTCACTTCGACTTTTAAGATCTTACCTAACTGATCGTTGGCAATCGGTTTATACAAATAATTCTCAATCTTCACCGTTAAGATTATCTAGAGGTGTACTCCAAGGTTCAATTCTTAGACCACTACTTTTTTCGCTATACATAAACGATTTACCAAACCAAATTTTATATTGCAACATACACATGTACGCTGATGATGTGCAATTATATTTATGAACCCCACTGATCTCTGCTGCTGAAAATATCACGAAGCTAAATACTGATTTAAGTAACATTTATCGCTGGGCTACAGCAAACGGTCTTTTTTTAAATCCCAAAAAATCTAAATGTATAATTATTCATAAAAAAAACGGTCAATCCAGTTATCAGCGCAGATATTTTAATAAATGCCGAGAAAATTAGTATCGCTAATTCCGCGAAGAACCTTGGGTTGACTTTTAATAACAACCTTACATGGATGAACCATATCAATACTCTGGTAGGTAAAACTTACATTAAGTTGAGGTCCCTATGGTCTACTCAATTTTACACTCCTCTGAACATAAGGATGCTTCTTGCCAAATCATATCTTATTCCAGGTTTACTCTACGGCTGTGAAATTTTCGCAAGCTGTGACTCTGCCAGCAAACGTAAGTTGAACGTATTGTATAACAATATTCTGAGATATGTATATGGTTTAAGAAGGTATGATCATATGTCTCGTTTTTCCTCACAACTCTACGGAGTGTCATTTGACAATTTACTTAAGATTCGTGTTCTTCTACTGTTTCACAATATTATTTACACCCAAACGCCTTGTTCCCTCTTTAAAAAAATTAGATTTGCCAGATCTCCTAGAGGTAAAAAGGTCGTTCATATTGCTACCTCGCATCTGAATGGCATTTTTACTTATATGCGGCGCGTCTTTGGAATCTTCTTCCTCAAACTTCAGCTTTAAACGGCTTTTGTTTAGTCATTTTACTTAATTGTTACCTCTATTATATTTATTTATTTATTTCATTTTATTTTTACATGTTTTATACGTTTTTGTTAACTTATATTTTTATGTTAATTATATTTTTATATTCTTTATATTATTTTGATTTGCCATTTATAACTGCATATCGTGCATAAGCTTTCTTGTGCTTTAAATATAAGATTAAATCTTGTTGTACAGGAAATGAAAAATGACAAATAAATTAAATTACAAAAAATAATAAAACAGAAATTGAAACGGAAAGTGCATAAATAAAAAAACATGAACTATTAGTAACACGTTTCGAAAAATCTTCAGTTGACAACCCCGGTGCATGAGACCGGCGTCACCATTAATCAAAGTGAAATTTGCGTCACCATTGGCGGGTTAAAAATAATTTAATTTTTTAATGTCCATCTGCAAATTAACAAATTTTACATACATACATATGTATATAGTCTGGAACAGTTGCGGATTCATCTCAAGCAGTTTTTACATGTAGTACTTACATAAATATGTATATACATGAATACACAACACAAAGAGATCATTTTACCAGCGCACGTAAATAGCACATATCTTAATTACACATATCCGTTCGCCCTTTTTCTGGATCCACGACACGTAGTAAGACTTCTTTTTTTAGTGCGCGATTACCGATTTTATTTTAGAAAAATGTTTCTTTAGAAAATTTGCTAATACATAATTTTTTATCAATTTATCAAGTTTGAAGTTTTACAATTTAAATTTGGAAATAGAATTTAAATGTGAGTAAAGCTATAAAATAATGAGTTTAGGAAGTTATTCAAATACGGATTGTATGCTAAGTTTGTGCTGGGTAGTGTTCATTTATCATAATACTAACACATTTATATTAATATTAATTCCTTGCAACACTTTTCCCGCACACATGAACAAAGTTTTACGGTGATGGAATGACAGGCTATATGGTCGGTGGTTAGAATATCAAATGATTTTTCCGCGTCTGTAGGGAATCATTCTTCGCGTCCAAAATATATAAAAACACAGTTTTATTCACTGTAGAGAAAATTTAATTTAACACCAAATACTATTTAATTAAATTAGGCAGGCTGATTGCAATTTATCAGCTAGTCCAAGTGATTGCATGCATCTAGCAAGCCTGGACGAACAACTCGATTTTGTTTAGATTCCTCAATAAATGAAAAGATAATTCCAATTCTTAGCACTTTATTTTTTTAATTTTAAACAAAAAATTATTTGCTTTTTAATTTATTTTACTCAGCTTCCTTTTTTTACATTCAATGACAACTGATAGCGGGAAAGAATGTTCACGGGAACTTCACGAAAGCAATTTTCCCTCGAAGGGAAATTAATATTTCATGACAACATAAGTTTCACTTGTTATTCTCGATAGGGGTGATTATTACATTCAACAGAGCCACCTGACAAGTGGTGATAAGCAAAGTACACGTGAGCACTGACGATGGAAGTGTAGCGGCTTCCGAAAGTGGCACTAATCTGTTCTGCTGTGTACGTTGAAAACTGAAGCTGATGTTAATTTTTTTCCTTGTTCTTTGGAATATTAATCATGCCCAATTTTTTCTGAATATAACTTTACTAATCTTAGCCTCATAATCAATTAGTTTTGTTACGTTTTTTTAATCCATAAAATGTGTACACTATTTTTCCATGGAATTAATGGTCACCGTATGTATGCCATACACTTTGCGACAATTCAGCTAGTAATTAAGTAGTATTTTTGTCGCACAAACGATACAATTTCATGTGCGATCTCATCCACAACTTCATTTTTCAATCAATTGACTGGAGGTATATGGTACAAGTTGAAAGCAGTGATGTTAACTATACAGCAATTACCTTTTTGTATGGTAATTTTAGGCTCCAAAAGGTAGCAAAGTAATTTCTTTAAATATACGGTAATTTAAAAATTTTTTAAGTTTGAAAACTCAACAAAAATTACAATTTCCATACATCACACACACATACAAATTGAATTTTTCCTGCTGCATGAAAATCGTGATTTTTATCGATTGAATTTCCTCGTGTAATTGGGAATAAAGCGCGGTACGGAGTTCCTAAGGAAATTCACATTTCAATAAGAACAGTGTGTAAGAGAAAAACTTACACAGCGTCTTCACGAGACATTAACTTTGATATAACATGAGAGAAAACGTCGGCAGAATTATAAAAACAAAATGTCGATTTTTCTCTTAGTCTTATACTAGGGGAAGACGAAATTTTCCTTTTCCTATAAGATTTCATTTTATACAAATGCTCATCGAGTTAACATGCACTACTTTTGCATAATTACATGTTTAATTTTTAATTTTTCACACAAATTTTAATTTATAAATCAATTAAACACATTTATTCATTTATTTAACACAGAAATTTTATCAAAAACATCGCTTTTCATTTATTTTAATAAACACTCACACATACACACTATTTTATTTTCATGTACATGTGTTTTTTGACAGTTCATCTCATAAGATTGTTGTTATAAGAATTCTTACTTGAGGTCTACACGTAACATAATATGTAAGATGATATTGTCAAATTCAATCGCAGAGAGAATTATGTTACGTGTAGACTTCAAATTAGTGTTATCTCAATGTTATAGGAATTTTTATGAGAGCGTTGTTATAAGAATTCTTATAACAACAATCTTATGAGATGAACTGTCAAAAAACACATGTACATGAAAATGAAATAGTGTGCATGTGTGAGTGTTTATTAAAATAAATGAAAAGCGATGTTTTTGACAAAATTTCTGTGTATATGTGAATAAATGTGTTTAATTGATTTATAAATTTAAATTTGTGTGAAAAATTAAAAATAAAATATCTAATTATGCAAAAGTAGTACATGTTAACTCGATGAGCATTTGCATAAAATGAAATCTTATCGGAAAAGTTAAATTACGTCTTCCCCTAGTGTGAGATTAAGAGAAAGTTCGACATTTTGTTTTTAGTATTCTGCCGACGTTTTTTCTCATGTTATCTTAAAGTTAATGTCTCGTGAAGACGCTGTGCTATAACAACGCTCTCATAAAAATTTTTATAACATTGTGATAACACTAATTTGAAGTCTACACGTAACATAACTCTCTCTGCGATTGAATTTGACAATCTCATCTTACATATTATGTAACGTGTAGACCTCAAGTTATGGAAATTCACGTTGGTAAATTCCTTAAAGAAATTTCCGTTTTCCAGTACGAGTTCTAAAAGAAAAGTACATGGAATTTTTGACCGTTGTTGTCTATTACAGGGATATAACAACTAGTGATGCTACGAATACTCGTATTCGTGTTCGAATCGCCGAATATTCGCCTCTTTCATGATATTCGTATTCGCCAAATTCAAGCGAATATTTCACGAATATTTTCTGAATACGTTCCAAAAAATAATACATACAAAATACTGAAAATTAAACAAATATATTAATTTTTACTAAAAAAATTTTTTCTATAACGCAAAACATTAATCTTCTTTTAGTAAAGCAAAAAGAAACAAAATATATTTCACAACGACATGGTATTTAAAAAGTAAAGTCCTGTTAAATTAATTTATTAATCATGTTAAAGTAATACTCAAAGCTCAGTAGACGAGTGTTGAACTTTAAAAATATAAGTTTTGAAAGAATAACTTTTACCCATCAAGCCTGTTGCGCGGTGTGTAAATAAGCTCCGCATCACTAAACATTCGCTCGCTCCGAACACTCGCCGCTGGTGTCACTAAATATTGCCTGGGTATAGGTAAAAGAAGCTTGTATTTTCCCTTATTTACTTTCCACCAAAAATTTTAAAAAGTGGCATTCAGGTGCTAAATTAATAATTTCAAATTCCGTCATCGGAATACATATCATAATAGTGTGAAATACCTATAGTATTGTGACAGTTTTTCTCAAAGGGTAGATTTTTTTTCAATTTGAAATGTTAAGTGCTACTAACTATTTATCACTAATAACAACTATAAGTGGAGCCTTAATTTCCGTAAACTGAAACAAAAATTAATGTTCATGTAATTGTTTGGTCACAGAGTTTTTGACATTTCTTATTTTTTGCAAGTTGTAATTAATTTTCAGTGTTTTTTTGTGTTGCAAATTAAAAAAAAGGAATTTGTGTGTATGCAAACTTTATTCTCTACAGAAGGCTACACGATTATTTTTCCATGAAGAAATAAATGCGAATTTCCGTAAGAGGTCCGTACCACGCTTAAAATCATAAATCATATCGATTTTACTAAAACACGGCTTGTTTTGTGGTACACTTTTAAGTATCTTTATGTTGTGCAATATATATGTAACATATCGCCAGCTTATTATTGGTTTGGCCCACTGACAATTTAAAAAAAATTTTTCAGGAGTGGATTATGGTAAAAATTACACAAAAATCTATCTTGTATATTTTCAGAAAACTTTCTGTAAACATTCTTCGTAATTTTTCTCTATTCCAAGTTTGTGGCATATACGCCAAAGCAATAATAAGCTGGCGTTATATGGTTTAAGAGGTATTTTTCTCTAGATATATATGCTCAATATATTTTTTGCATAAAAAACCGTTTACAAATAGACCCGGTTACCGACCGATGAAATGGTCGAATTTGGGGGGTCCTAGTTCAAAAAAATTGTTTATGAATACAGCTGTTATTTTAATTAAACACCGGTAATTTTTCGAGTGCCGTACGGTAATGAAAAAATAAAAGTTAACATCATTGGTTGAAAGGCAGGAAAGTTGTATGGTTGGTTATTGCGTTTGGATGCCTAAAAAAGTAATAAGTATTTGAAAATATATATGTATATATAACAATCTTGTATAGTATTGTATTACATTCCATTGTCTCGTCCAGTTCATAACGAATGTTTTTACAATATCTGATTGCTATTTTTTTCTGCTGATTAGCGGTGGTAAAACATACTAAAATAGAGAAAATATAAAAAACCATAAAAAAATAGTGAGCATCTAGGTATAATAAAATGAAAAAAACTAGTAAAAATAAAGAGTGACAGCATGAATTGATTGAAGGCAAATAACATTGAACTGCTTGACTGGAAACTTTCGACTTTTATCGAGTGGTCTAAGCTAGAAGTGTGTCGTTCCTAAACGACTTAGTTCCGTGGAACGATTCCCTAATTGGAATTGTACGGACTTTTCAAGGGTGCCTTTTTTATCGTTCCGCGCTCCGTTATGCAAACCGTCTTGAGGAGATTTTTTGTATAGAGAATAATTTATTTATTTATGAGATTTTTTTTAGATGATTGGCCAATAATTTTTAAGTAACTCTTTTGATTTTCTAAATTTCTTAAGCTAATAAGTCAACAGTTGTCAGACAACATCAACGCTAGCTACAGAGTTGCGATTAAATAAATAGTTTAATGTGCTTAAAACGTTTTATTTTTTATTTTGTGTTATACTATATTCACACTGCTATAACTATAACGTGTTTCGCCAAATATTTTAAGAAACTAAAAAAAGTTGTTCAGACTACAATTGTATAAACTTCCAGTTTACAGCATGACGAATTCATAAAAAGTGCTAACAAACCGGCAGCTCAAAATTTTGTTTGTGTCCTAAATATTAATAATACAATAAATTATATTAAATATTAATAATAAATTACTAATAAAAAAATAAGCATTTTACATGTGTATGTACATTTTTTCATTTGAATTGAAAAATTGAACCAAAAACGAGATTTTTAATACTTTTCAGCCAACACAAATCATAATTTTCAGAATACGCTGTTTGTTGTTATGGAAATACTACAGCCTTTTTTAATGTCGTCTTTGGTTACATATTTTGCCGCCAGTACAAACTGTGTTCAATAAGTACTAAAATAAAAAAATTAACTGAACATACATCAACAACTACTTGGAACCCTGACTTTTACTGGTTTATGAATGAGTTTAATTTTCAACCCTGTAATTTTTTTACATTTGAGTATATGGGAAAACATCTAAAAATTAACTTTTTTGGCTCGTAAACACTTAAAATTACCATAAACACGGTAGTGTGAATTGCCTATTAAATATAATTTAACATTAAATTTACAAACCCCTGAAGAAATCGACGAAACGTCGGGAAAATTTGTAATTATTTTGTTTAAATTCTTGGGAACATATGCGTTATTAGCTTAACAAATTGGGCAAATCAACAGATTTATTTATTTACATATGTATGTTTGTGATAGATCTTATTATTTTCAACAACCTATTGATTGTTGTGTGCTATTGTTTTTTTACAAATATTTTACGACGACAAAGAATCAAGGTACATTCCAAGGTAGATCTATAAGGTATACATATCGGCGAATTGATACAACAAAGCAACTTTTTTTGAGAATTGTGGTGTCAAAAAATGTATGAGAAAAACTCAAAGCGAATATTAAAATGTGAACAGATTGGTAAAATATATAACACAATTTGACAGCAAAATTACCAAACATATGGGCTGATGCACAGACCTTATGTATCGACCTTGGTACATTCCCTGAAGGAAGCCAGGGGCCTAGTGTCTCCAAGTCACCACTATTATCGACAAGTTTGGTGATTTTTTGGTGACATTATGAACGAATCGTCTACGCGTTTTATTTTGCCTTTAATTGGAAGAAAACGATTTTGTATTATCTCATTTTGTTGTGTTGAAAACAAATGCAGCTGCACGCAAAACTAAAAATTTTCATAAAAATTTAATTTAATTGCCTTAGTCTCGGTTCGCACTATGAAATTTTATTTCATGAAAGTGGCAGTTTGTTGGTGAGAGGGGAGAGAAGAATGGTGTCGGGTACACACTTTCATGTTCACTGAAATTCTGTTTTATATTGTAATTCGTAATTGTCAACATGAAGTTGGCTGTACCATTATTTTTCATTTTACTTTATTTTTATATTCTTTCAATGGTAGTGACAGCAAAAATTTGTTTTAGAGTGCAGAATAAGTGACAAAGAAGAAAAATAATGTGAAAGTAAACAAACAAAAATATTAAGTTTCATGAAATTAACTTTCAGTGTGCAGACACGAGTGAAATTTTAAAAGAGAATTTCAGAAATTTCATGAAAGAAAATTTCATAGTGCGAACCGAGACTTACCTAGTAAAAAGTTTCATACGTTTGACCAGAATCATTAAAGTGCACTAGTAAATCTCTGGTGCCAATGACTCAATATAGTCCCATAAGAACCACCTGGTCTATAGTTATAATAGTTCCGAGGTCACTAGTGGAATGTCATTGAGATGTAGGGATGCCAGATTTTGAAGAGGCAAAAAGAGCACAAACGTCAAAAAAGAGCACACTCTTTCAAGCAAAATAATAACACTAAATTTCAATATTATTATAATTTTATTACGTATTCTTTTAATATTCAATAAAACGTACAATATAAAAAAGATACATAACCCTACGTATACAAGTAGCAATACTTATAGTTATATCATTTAAAAAACACAACCTAAATAAGATTGTTAAATTTCCAATATGGAAATTGATAGGTGGAGACAGACGTAGGGTAACATAAAAAAATCAATTATTAAAAAACAAAACGACTCCAATTTGCATGGAATAATAATTCTGGAAAAAAACCGACTTCAGTACAAAGAGCCATATACTTGATGGCCTTTCATATAAACAATTTTGAAAATCGATATGCAAATGGAGGAATTGTGCTCTAATAAATATTTTGGGTGGAGGCGTGGAAGACTTGCCCCGCCGATTTTCGTAGAAAAATTATGCGACCAAACACAAACTCTAAGCAAACCATTGCAAACAAAAAAGAATTTTGGAAGTCGGCCCATAAATTGAGGAGCTATGCGATAATCAATATTTCGAAGGAAGGGGAAAAAAATATGGCACCAAACTGCAAGGGGTATTTGCAGCAAATTTCCCAACTGATTTTCGAAAAAAAAACTATGGAACAAAATTCTAGTCAAACCCTTTTAAACAAAAAAACAATTTTGAGAATCGGTTCACAAATGGCAAAGTTATGCATGGGGGTTGTAAGTTTCCCCTCCCATTTTCGAAAAGAATTGTGGGGCCAAACTACGAGCGAGCTCTTGCAAACAACACAAGAATTTTGAAAATCGGTTCACAAATGACATTGTTATGGATTTGGGGGGCGGACGGAGGAGCAAGTTTTCCCCTCCCATTTTTGAAAATAATTATTGGGCCAAATTATTGGGAAAACCGGTTCACAAATTACAGTTTTATGGATTAGGGGGGAGCAAATTTCCCCCTCCGATATTCCACAAACAAATTTTGGGACCAATTTTTGTCAAACCCTTTCAAAAAAAACAAGAATTTTGAAAATCGGTTCACAAATGACATAGTTATGGATTTTGGGGGGGGGGGGCGGAGGGAGGAGAAAATTTTCCCCTATCATTTTCAAGAAGAATTATTGGGCCAAACTGCTAGTTAACCCTTTCAAACAAAAAAAGAATTTTGAAAATCGGTTCACAAATGACAGAGTTATGCATGGGGGGAGCAAAGTTCCCCCTCCGATTTTCGACAAAAAATTTTTGGGACCAATTTTTGTCAAACCCTTTCAAATAAAACAAAAATTTTGAAAATCGGTTCATAAATGACAGAGTTATGCATGGGGGAGCAAATTTCCCCCCTCCGATTTTCGAAAAAAAATTATGGGACCAAACTGCAGGTAAACCCTTTCCAACAAAAAAAGAATTATAAAAATCGGTTCACAAATGACATAGTTATGCGTGTACAAACATAAAAAAAATAAAAAAAATTACATACACACGAATTGATAACCTCCTTCTTTTTTGAAGTCGGTTAAAAATAATCAAACAATTCATTCGGTAAAATAAATATACTAAAGCTATGTACAGACGATTGTCAGTTCTTACAATATTGTTAGTAAAATGTGCTAAAATATTATTACAATCGTCTGAGCTGAAAATTTTTGTCTGACAACGTTGGCAGAAAAAGCATTGTCAGTGGGAGACGTAATTTAACTTTTCCGATAAGATTTCATTTTATGCAAATGCTCATCGAGGTAACATGTACTACTTTTGCATAATTAGTTATTTAAATTTATAAATCAAATAAACACATTTATTCATTTATTTAACACAGAAACTTTATCGAAAACATCGCTTTTCATTTATTTTAATAAATACTCACACTCACTCACGCAAACTATTTTATTTTCATGTACATACATGTGTTTTTTGACAGTTCATCTTATAAGATTGTTGTTATAACAGCGTCTTTACGAGACATTAACTTTGATATGACATGAGAGAAAACGTCGGCAGAATAATAAAAACAAAATGTTGATTTTTCTCTTAATCTTATACTAGGGGAAGCGTAATTTTTCTTTTCCTATAAGATTTCATTTTATGTAAATGCTCATCGAGTTAACATGTACTACTTTTGCATAATTAGTTATTTAATTTTTAATTTTTCACACATATTTAAATTTATAAATCAATTAAACACATTTATTCACATATCCACAGAAATTTTATCAAAAACATCGCTTTTCATTTATTTTAATAAACACCCACACATGCACGCTATTTTATTTTCATGTGCATGTGTTTTTTGGCAGTTCACCTCATGAGATTGTTGTTATAAGAATTCTTATAACAACGCTCTCATAAAAATTCTTATAACATTGATATAACACTAAATAGAGGTCTACACGTAACATAATTCTCTCTACATTGAATTTGACAATCTCATCTTACATGCTATGTTACGTGTAGACCTCAAGTAAGAATTCTTATAACAGCGCTCTCATAAAAATTCTTATAACATTGAGATAACACTAATTTGAAGTCTACACGTAACATAATTCTCTCTGTGATTGAATTTGACAATATCATCTTACATGTTATAACGAGTGATTTTTTTGCTATTATCTTTTTGGCAACACTAGTTTTGACAGCTCACGCACGTTTTGTATCTTGTGTCACTGTCAAACATCTTCAGTTTGGTCTATAATTTAATCATGAATCGTCTTACAAACGAACAACGCTTGCAAATTATTGAATTTTATTACCAAAATGCGTGCTCTGTTAAGAAAGTTCATCGCGCGCTTCTTCCATTTTATGGTCAGTTTAATCGACCTACTGAGGCTTCTATTCGGGCTATTGTAAAAAAATTTGGAGTGAAGAGCAGCCAGAAGCATTGCAAGAGCTACCAATGCATCCACAAAAAAACAACCGTTTGGTGCGGATTATGGGCTGGCGGCATCATTGGGCCGTATTTCTTCAAAGATGATGCGAATCACAACGTTACTGTGAATGGTGAGCGCTACCGTGCGATGATAACAAACTTTTTTCTGCCCAAAATGGAAGAGCTTGACTTGCATGACATGTGGTTTCAACAAGACGGTGCCACATGCCACACAGCACGCGAAACAATGGACCAATTGAGAGGCGAGTTCGGTGAACAGTTTATTTCACGCTTGGGACCAGTCAATTGGCCGCCCAGATCGTGCGATTTAACGCCTCTAGACTATTTTTTGTGGGGCTATGTTAAGGCTAATGTCTATAGCGACAAGCCCGCTTCGATTGACGCACTGGAAGCCAACATTGCCAACATTATTCGTGAGATAGCGGCCGAAATGTTGGAAAGAGTATGCCAAAATTGGACTAAGCGGATGGACCATTTGAGGCGCAGCCGCGGCCAACATTTACATGAAATAATCTTCAAACATTAAATTATATCGACCCAACTATCGATCCAAATAAATATTTCATGCATTTTTCTGAATTTTATGTGTTTTTTTTTTTACTTTCCGATAGTTCTTATAAAATCACCCATTATTACGTGTAGACTTCAAGTAATCGACACAGAAATCTTTTGGTTTGAGTAGAGTGACATTAGTGAGTATATCAGGCAAGGATGCAAATGTTAGTACAATTGTACTTTTTTTTAGCACTATTTGAAAGTCAAAAGTACAATAGCACCCCAATGACTAATTTAGCACTATTTAGGAATTTACCCTATTTTCAAATTCGGCGAAGTCTTAAAATCAAAGGCTTATTTTCATAATGAAATCTTATTATGGTCCAAAAAGCATACGTCAGAAAATGTTGTTTCAGGAAGAAATTCCAGCATCGTACCATTAACATTAAAAATTCTTCCTAATGAGAATAAAAATATTGAATCAATAAATAGTTTCAAGTGCTGGCGGATGTATAAATTATTAAGTTGAGGTTGTGTTTTTTCCGGCGGGGTTTGTTTGAATTTGGAACGATTTGGTTCATAAACAGGCCGATTTCGGCTATGTACCATCTTTAGTGTTCTCTTATTCTTATTCAAGAGAGCGACTGTCTTCAACCTAATCCGAACAAAGGATTTGATGCTACAATTTAGAAATGAATAAAATGTGGTTTGTATGTCCACATTGGAATGATGGAAATAAATATATTGTTGTCGGGTCCAGCGTTGTCAACTCAGTGCTTTTCGCACCGGTTTTAGTGCTTTTGAAAAAGCACCCGAAATATTTTGGAGTTAGTGCTCGGTGCTTTTTTAATCTAATTTTTGGTGCTTTTATTTTTTGACGGTGGCACTAAACCCAAAATTCTAATATTAATTTCTTTATCTAAAAAATGTTTTTCAAGTGTAAAATTTTTTGCTAATGCTACTATTTCCTGAACACGTTTTTTGCAGTCTTGCAGAACAATGAAAAAATTGATTCGAGCAATCAGTGGTGCTTCATCTTTTTTGTCGAACCCCTGACAACCATTTTTAAGTTTAAATATTTATTAATATTTGAAAGAGAACGTTAACTTAAGAGTTACTCCTACTACTCTCTATACTAGTATGCCTCATCTGGGTTTTTATACTTATTTATATATTCCAGAATACTTCCGGGTTAAATTATTACTAGTCAGCATTAACTATTTTATTGTGTAACCTATTTCATTAATTAAAGTACATTGTACGTTTTTGTTAATAATAATAATAATAATAATAATAATAATAATAATAATAATAATAATAATAATAATGCATATTGCTAGAGCTGTGTTAACAAATTAGTTTATGTATTGGATAAAGTACTTATATATACTTATATATGGATAAAGTACTTATAAATGTTTCCGAATATTTTGCAATGGTTCTTAGTTACTAAACTAGTTGAAATAAATCTTATTTAATTTTAACTTTGATGAGGGATATTTGTTATGTGTTCTTCTATAATTCCGTTCAATTCTGGGCTGCGTGGATGAATGTTGTTTATTTTGACCTTTAGTTTACGTTGGCTTTTGCATAGCAATAATATGATTAGCACTGCTACTGCTACTGCGACTGCTATTGTTGAGTATGCTATAGTACTAGTGACATTCTGTTGGAGTCTTGATGGTGTTTATGTTGTGAATTTGGGCTATGTGTAGTTTCTCCAGCGAGGGTTTGATGACCGTTGATACATTTCTATTTACTCCTACCAGCTGAAATTTCTGGGTTACGTCTATGATTCGACTCGTAAAACGTCGCTCCCTTAGCGTTATGCTGCAATTGTAAAATTAAAAGAGATAATTTCCTGTTAGATTTGATTTTCGGTCATCACAATCGGTTGACATGGGTGTATTATTTCCATTTGTCAGTACAATTGTTCCTTCTTCTATCAACTTTACGGTTTCCGACTCCTATAGGATTAAGGTACATTTCGTTCTGAAAATACAGTTACTTGATTTTTTTATATTTTTAAATTCCTTTTCGTTATTGTATCTGAAAACTTCCCCTCCCGATTTTACTACGTATTCCTTCACGGCATCTACTTTATGGTGACTGTCATTTTTGCCTTAGTTGTCACTGCATTATTGTTGGTTTTTCCCGACTTAAATTTAATTTCAATATCGTATTCTAAAAACTTTAATCTTAACCGGCCTAAACGGCCATCTTGGTCCTTAAGATTTGCTATTCCTTTTAGAGGTTTGTGATCTGTGAAAATCGTCCAGTGCCTGCGTAGTAGATAAGGCCTAAAATTCCTCACTGACCATACGATAGCTAGTAATTCTTTCTCTATTGTAGAATATCGTTTTTCTGTGTCACTGAGGGCCCTGCTTGCAAAATAAATAGGTAAGTCCCTTTCTGGTCTACCTTGAGAGAGAATTGCGCCATAGCTTGTTGGCACTGCTGTGTCCATTTGAATTCTTTCTTAATAATTTGTTTAGTGGTAATGTAATTTTTGCCGAGTTTGGTATAAACTTTCTATAATAGTTAACTAACCCCAGAAATGCTTGTAGTTCCTTAATATTTTTCGGTGGTGCTATTTCTTTGACCGCTTTGGTCTTGCTGGGATCCGGTAATACTCGTTTCTCTTCACATTTATGACCTAAATAAATTACCTCCCTCTGAAGGAAATTGCATTTTTCAGGGTGTAGTTTGAGATTGTATTTTCTTAATATATCTAATATCCGCCTCAGACGCAACTGATGATCTCCCAAGTTCCTCCCGTAGATTATTAGGCCGTCCAAGTAAACGAAACTGTCAGTTCCTTGTAGTCCCGTCAATATGGAATTCATTATTCTTTGAAAGGCGGCTGGTGCCCCTGTTAGGCCGAAGGGAATACGGTTGAACTCGAAGTGACCAAAATTTGTACTAAAGGCTGTTTTCTGCTTGTCTCTTGGGTCCATCAAGACTAGATGGTAACCACTGGCCAAGTCTAAAGTAGAAAAATATCTACTGCAACCAAGTTGGTCCAAAATCTCATCGATCCCCAGTATGGAAAAGACTTGCTTTACCGTAGCTTCGTTCAATTTCCTAAAGTCTATTGCCAAACACTATTTTTTCTCTTTATTTCGGTCCGCTTTTTTTTTTTGATACCAAGAGGATTGGAGCATTCTAAGGTGACGTACTCGGGGAAATTATACCATCTTCAAGCATTTGGTTTACTTGTTTATTAATTTCACTTCGATGTGCTTCGGGTAACCTATATTGTCTAATGTTTATTGGTGGTTGCTTTGGATCAGCTTATTACTAAGTACGTTTGCGTCGATTAGACTATCGCCAGGCAGTTGAAATACATCGGTGTACTATTTTAATATACTCTAGACTGAATCTCTCTCCTCCGGGTTCAACCCAGGGTTTACATGTATTGCGTGCAGAAGTCGTTTGTGTCTTTCCGAATCGTTTGTATTGTTTATTGTGTTTATTATTGCTAGTGGAACTGTTCTATAATCTCCGAAGTTTTATTATTTCAGATTTATTTTTCCATTAATTCTTACTATGGAATCATTTGTGTTTAGAATAGAAACGAGGGCTTTCCCATTTCTGATTGATGTGAGAGCTTCACCAACAAAAATCCCAGGCAAAATTTCTGATATGTGTACTATAATATTTCCTCTAGTTTTTGTACTTATTGCTAATAATACTCCTTGGGAACGCTTGTTGATGCCGATTTTTCCAGCTATGTGTTATTGATGAATTGGTCTCTCGATTGTAAATGGCAAGGAAGCTATTTCCTTGTTTTTATCAAAAAACTTTATGTTTTTGTTAATGGTATCTGTAATGGACTTATTCTATGTCATGTCCCTGCCGAGCAATCCGTCTGCCGGAAGTTGGCTATCTTCAGGCACTACGTGCATTTTCAAGAAAAGCTCTTTTATAGTTTCATTTTGGGCTGTCGTAGTATTTCCCCAAATGCCCCTGCAAAGCTTTTTGGGTTGTTCACCTTTATTTCTACATTTGGTGCTAAAGCCTCAGCTTTTGCCAAAGTAGAGTCTGCTCCTGTATCCACTAGTAATAAAAAATTCGTGTTTTTTTTCTTCCTTGCATTGAATATTTACGAATGCGTCATCTGTTTCTGGTATTTCTTTTTTTGGATTTTTTTTAGGATTTGTTCTTTCGACGATTCCGATTGATAGTTCACTGCCTTCGTTTCGATGTTTTCGCCCCAATGTATTCTTTTGTTCCTTGTATTCGTGGTTACTGATAGTTTCATATCCTTGACAGAATTTTGTGATTTGTTCCTCTCCTCCGCTAGCTGTGCATCCAATTTGGCTCTGCCATTGTTGGCAGGGTGTGGTTTTTTTAAAAATGTCCTGAAATTCACGGCATCCCAGTCCATTGGTTTTGGCTGGGCCGTTGGGAGTTTCCCGGATTTCGGAATGGGCATACTATTGCCCCTTTCGGTTACAGTTGTAACAACTGGGCTGTTCGCCTATGTTGTGCTTGGCCTCTCTTATAATTTAAAACTGATTTTCCATATGACCATGTGTCCTGCATATTTTACAAAGCAATGTTCTTAATCTTTTTATGCACTCTATCTCCTTATGACCCTGATTACGACAAAAATTACACCTGTCTTTTTCCGTGTGTGGAGTAAGTTGTCTGTTGGACCGTTTCATATAATGGCTCCGTAGTTTCTATCGTCATTATCTTTTTAGAGCCAAATGTTGTTCCTAATAACTGCTGTGCGTCCTTTCCTATCTTCATCAAGGCGGTTAAACTTTCATTTTCGTGTCCGATGAATCTTGACACTAATTTAGGATCTCGCAGGACCCTTATAAAGCTTCTTACCGCGGATTGATTGCAATGATCCATCATTGACCTTTGATGTGAAACATCCCGCCACTGTAATTGGATTTGTTCTTTTGCATTTCCCAGTAACATTTCTAATCTTTCATCAAACTCGAATGCGCTTTCATTTGCATTTTGACTACTTTTAAATATTAGTTCCTGCATTTCTGCTAGAGTTTTTGTCTTAAGAAATTTCTCTTTAATGGCGTGACGCAAGGATTCTAGTGTTGTAAGTTCTTCGTGATGAAAATATGAGTAAGCATTTCCATATAACCTAGTTTTTATACACTTTATTAAGTCTGCCACATTACTTGATCCCAACAATTTATCTTTGGCTATCATGCATTCTTCGATAAAGTTATGCGTTTCCGTTGTAAGTTCAGGACCATCCGTACCGTAAAATATCGGTACTATGTGAGTGATACTCTTTAAAAGTTCCGTGAAAGTCGCCATGTTTGTGTTGTTGTTAATCACGATTTTTTTCCTAGTATCGCCTTGCAATTCACGTACTTTTTCCTTTAATGTTTTGATTTCTTGATCTTTTTCCCCTAGTATTCTTTTATTTTCAATAACTTTTTGCAACTGTTCTGTGCCAGTTCCCTAAATTCTTGTGTCTCTTGCTCACTTTCCTTAATTTTGGTTTCCGCTTCTTGTATAGTCTTCTTCAGTGTTTCGTTTTGTTTCTTCAATATAGTATTAACCTGTAGATATTTTTGAAGCTCCTGTGTTACGATGGGGTGTCGCGCACTCTCCTGTACTAGTTGTAGTTCCACCAATAGGATGTCTCTTTTCGAAATCCGTTATGTTACCGTGGCTCCTAGCTTTATGTTTTACCAGCTCTATATATTCCTTTGTATTGTTCAGATCTTTAATCAGACATACTCGCTCTAATATTTCTTTGGCCTCATGCTGAGTTTTCATTAACCCTATCTTCAAATCCTCCATATGTGTAAGCCTGTACAAAAGTCATATAGCCTTATCCCCCCAATAACTCAACCATTAACACCTATGTTCCCCAAAATATTATTTTACACTTTCCTTTTATGATTTAACCCTTTTCAAAAATAATTTATTCTATTTTCTTTTCGATATTTTTAGAGCACTTATTAATTGTGTAGTCTACCAACAAAATCCATACCACCAAGGCAGCTAAAATAGCTCTTTTAAATCCTTGACTTGTTATGTCATTATTGGTACACAGAACAACTTATCCTTTTAACAAATATCATTATCTTGAAATTATATTGAGCTAAAATAGCTTCCCAATTCCAAAACAATTACTTTGCCAAATGATACCAAAGTATACTCTACCAATACCGGCTGCGCCAATAATGTTGTAATGTCCCTTAAATGAAGCTAACCATTTTTGAGTTTAATTATTTATTAATATTTAATAGAAAACCTTAACTTAGAGTTACTCCTACTACTCTCTATACTAATATGAATTTCGGAATGGGCAAGAAGTATGTATTCAGATCTCAACAATTTATAACCTTTTGTGTATCTTTTGAAATTAAATTATATTAATTGTTAAGTTTATCTACATATGTGGTGGTGATCCTGATGAGAAGGGCCCTAATTTGCCTTGTGTAAATTCCACACGAAAAAAGTGGTGCTCATATTATTTCGCATGAAGACTCAAAATGTTGTAGATACATTTCATATATTTTTCACAAAATAAACAGAGTACTACTTCTGTAACAATTTTTCGTGAGCAATTCGTGTAAATTTTTTTTATATGGACTTT
Organism: Panzeria rudis; assembly: GCA_956483635.1. Lineage (NCBI taxonomy): Eukaryota > Metazoa > Arthropoda > Insecta > Diptera > Tachinidae > Panzeria > Panzeria rudis. The sequence goes on along the minus strand of OY101451.1, from coordinate 70,422,487 downwards.
TGACAGCACTTCGCACGAAATGATGAACAGAGTACCATGCTTAAGCTTAATAGACAGAAATACAGCATTTCTATTGCCAGACGTATCGCCAGGATAAAAATATTATTGCGGCAATACTCGATTTCGTATTGCGGAATATACTTCCTTCGGGAGGAAACGTGTCCCGATGGCAATACTCCTATACAATACGAAAGCGATTCTTCTACTTCTACCACTTATAAGAAAACAGGAAGATATTGCCAAATGTTTAGGAAGATAAAAAGAAGATTTCGCATTTTGAGAAATATTCAATTATAAACATAGATTTTTTTGGGTTATATATGTATTTCCTCCTTTTCTGTAAAAATTTCGTACATAAATTTTGCAGCTTACCTTTTCGCCATTGGAGACTACGCCCTGTTTTTTAATTTTTTTTTAATAAAATGAATTAATTTAAATTTTTTTTGTTTGTATTGCGTAATTTTCTCAAAAATTATAAAAGGATGAAAATAAAAATATTACGTTGATTATTTTCTTCTAGATGACAATTTGAGTATATTTCAAAACTATTGCATCTTCCATTTTTTTGAAGGCTTGTTAAGGCTCAGTTAGCCGACCGTAACGTTGATGTAGTTGCATGTACTGATCGTTTCTTTCACATTGAAAAGCTATGAGACAGAAACGTTCAGCACATGCAACTACATCAACGTTACGGTCGGCTAACTGAGCCTTTAAGCTCTTTACGCACATACATAAAAATTTTTAGTACAAATGAATCGTTATGTACAAAAATTTATGTAAAAAAATTTAGTGCAATCGGACTGAAAAAAGTACAACTTTTTTTAAAATGAGTACAATTTGTAAAATCTCATTTTGCATCCCTGATATCAGGATACCTTTACAGTTATTCCAAGGATTTAAAGAATCGCGGGTTTTAGTTTATTCGTTAAAACTTTTTTTGTAAATTTTCTGAAGTCTGGGAGAATATTTAAATGTTTCTTAATTTCCTAAAAAGACATTTTCATAAAATACGTTGTTAACTGTGACTTAGAATAGAGTATAATGTTAAGTAGAAACAGCGGCATTCTATTGTTTGCCCCTGGTATTCATTATTATGAAATAGCCGTTGGTTAGAGTACAACGGCGTATGCAGTTAGAGAACTCGTTTTTAGGGTTCCGTACACCAAAAGTGTAAAAGAACCCTATTATTTTCGCTACGCTGTCCATCTGTCTGTCTGTCACGGGCTGTTTTCTCGGGAACTGTAAGAGCTACGGACCTGAAATTTCCACAGAATATGTAAAACTTTGACCGCTACAACAACAAACATATGATAGCTATAAATTTAAGGGGTTCTAAAGCGAGCAACGAAAAATATTCAAATACTAATGTTATATGCAGACACTTATATATAGACACTTTAAATTTTCAAAGTTGGTGTTAATTGGTGTTGTCTAAATAATAAATAGACTACACTAATTAACACCGATATTTAAAACAATAAAAATTCATCAGTTAATCTAATTTTGACTATGTAATTTAGACAATTTGCTGTATCTTGGAAATCGTAAGAGGTAAAATCTTGAAATTTTAAAAAGCACTAAAAATAAAAAAAAACAAAATTTAAAAAATAAAAAAATTAAAAAACGTTAAAATAAAAAAGGGCTTAAAGAAAAAAGGACAAAAATGAAAAAATCACTAAAACGCAAACAAGCACTAAAGCACTAAAACTAAAAAAAACGCTAAAACTAAAAATATCATCAAAAACGAAAATATCTACAAAAATTAAAAAATCACCAAAACGAAAATAAAAGCGCCGAAACTAAATAAAATCGCCAAAAACCGAAAAAATCGCCAAAACTGAAACAAAACTAAAATAAATCGCTAAAACTAAATATATCGTGAAAAACTGAGAAAACGCTAAAAACACCAAAACAAAAAACGCCAAAACTAAAAAAAATCGGAAAAAATTGCAAGAAAACAATAATCGCCAAAAAATGAAGAAAAAAATCGCCAGAACGAAAAAAGTGTAATAACAAAAAAAAATCGCTAAAACTAAAAAAAAATCACCAAAAACCGAAAAATCCCCAAAACTGAAAAAAGTACCACAACTAAAATAGATCGCTAAAACAAAAAATATCGTAATAAATTAAAAAAAAAAACTTTAAAAAACGCCAAAGCCAAAAAATCGCCGAAACTAAAATATCGCTAAAACAAACAAAAATTGCAAAAAACGAAAAATAGTCAGAAAAAACGAAAAAAATCACGAAAATTAAGAAAGCGCCAAGAGTTGAAAAATAATACTTAAAACATAAAAAAAACTAAAATTAAACAAAAATGCACAACAAAAAAAATGCCAAAATGAAAAAAGGCAAAAAACGAAAAGGGATATACATACATATGTGTATTCGTACGGAACCGCTCGTGTGCCTGCCAAAGTCGCACTTTACTTAATGTATTTTAAATTGAATTAAAGCAACTTTTGTTATGCAAAATAAAAAAGAGCACTTTAGTTAAATATAGAAATTTTGCGTGCTCTTTTGGACCACCTTGTTTTAAGAGAACATTTTTTTTATAAAAGAGTACATGTAAAAGGTAAATACGTAGACTTCCAACTATCGGCCTGTCTATAAAAAATTTACAACTCTCTTATACGTATAGGTCTTGTGTATTCAACAAACTTGAGAGGGTATTTTTCAACAAAATTGAACTTAAAAATATTTATAATTCGGGAAAATTACTTTGTTGAAAGAGTATTCTCGAAAATAAGTCCCATTGGCTTCATTTGCAATTTTTTTTTATAAAATAGAGAATTTATAAAAAAGTCCATAAATTTCACTTTGACACCTTTCGATTAACAAAATTTTTAAAAGCAACTAATTTAATCTCATTTCAGACTGCCTTATTCATATTACATATCAAAGGAAATTTATTTTATAAACCTTTGACAAATTTTTATGAATATGGCTCATAATTGAGCATGTAAATTGTCACACCACTAAACGCGCCTTTAAAAGACATTTCGAATGATACCCTAAAGTAGAAAGACTTATTCCATGAACAGCCATCGCTAGAACCCCAAAGTGTTTTGGGATTTCTCATAAAAATAAAAAACAACTTTTAATTTTAGGTGGTTAAAAAACACGTTTTTCAGTTTTCATATGAGGTGTCGCTGTAATATACATATTAAGAATGTATATAAGATCAGATTACCATTAGTTTTACTTGTCCAAATGACATTGTATAAGATATCCAATTTAGGGACAAAAATCTGTAAGTCTCACTATGTCAATTTTTCAGTAAAAAATCAGCAAAATGCAGAGAAATCTTCAAATCTGGCAACAGTGGATACAACAAAAAGGGAACAGTGCAATAATCAAAAAAGAGGACAAAGACAATACCAAGGTAGATTAAACAGGTACCAACAAAAGATCAGCTGACTTAGTAAATTTGAGAATGTGTGCGTCACACAGACAATAAATTTTGACATATTTCTGGTGTATTTCTATCAACAAAGTACATGGGTTAGTAAATTTGAGAGAGCTTATGAATGTGTGCGACTCACGGATAATCGATTTGACATATTTCTGAGGTATTTCTTAGAGATGTGCGCGTGAGTGAGTTTTTGCTCACGATCACGCACGATCACGAAAAAAATATTTTTTCCAAGCACGCTCACGCACAGCAAATTTTAGGATAGAAATATGGGAAAGTGTTATAGTTTTCGCCTCATTCAATTGATCCTAATATAAAATAACATTTTTCGATTTTTTTTTAATTTTTGTGGATTGAGCGTTACATTTGCTTTCAAGGTTGTTCTGGGAATGACTTTTTGAAAGCAAATCAGAAATTTCTGAACGGATAATGCTCTCCATATCGTTTCTGCCCTTCCGCTGCTGTTAACTTTTTTACCACCCTAAAATTTATAGATAATTACATTTAAGAATTTTGTTAACGTAATGCTCAATATATTTTCTTAATACACATAACTGCGAACTACAACAATTTCTTAAAAAAGTTATAATTCCTATTATTTTTCAAATATTTGATGCAAAACAGCATACAATTCCGATACATCAGTTTGTATGAAGAGAGTATAAACAGTATTTTCGTTCTTTATTTTTAACACATAATCGTCAGTGTTACATTAAAAAAGCTTATGTACCTTTATTTATATATTAAATAATATATTAAATCATGATATGATGATTGATAAAGATCAATAAAATTTTGTGTTGCTGAATCTTGATAATTATATTTCTTAGTTTTGTATTGCTTCTAAGGATTCTTTTTTATTTATTTATTTAAGAAGAATCCTTAGAAGCAATACAAAACTAAGAAATATTTTAAATCATGCTGGAGTAGATTTGATTTTAAAATGTAAGCGTTTATTGTATGAAATACTTTCAATATTTTCAAAGCCATTAACCCATTATGACTGAAATGAAATTTTAAGCATTTTTCGCCTGGCCTGGCGGTGGTAAAAACACCGGCATCTTAAAGACTCGACAATATAGCGGTACTCAATATTTTATTTTATAGGGAACCTTCCAAGCTTTCATTTGGTGTACATTTGTAAGCTGTCATTTATTAAATATGAAAGTTTTGTAACTTCTAATATTAGTTTATGTACCAGGTTTGCAAAATATTTCGTAAAAATTCGTATAACACAGAATCTTTAGTAAGTGACGCCGTAGTGCGAAATATCATAGAAGACAAAATCTTTGTGTCCGCTGTTTCAGTAAATAAGCGATATATCGTATTTCAAACGTTTTGACTTTTTGTGTGCTGGGTTGTCTTCAGCTTACAAACATATTTTCCATGATGTCAGACATGTCGGCATAAAAGGTTCACTGGGCTTCTTTTGCTGTCGAAACACGTACTTTCGGTCCGAAGTAGGGCAGGAAATCTGCACAAGATACCGAATTCGTATTCGAATACGGTCCATATGAGTGGTTAACAAGAAAACGAACCTCTTTGTCTGAGAAAATTCTAAAAACTTTGCCGAAACTATCTACGAATTCGGACGAATCTTTTAAGGAATTTTCGACATGTCGCAGAAAACCGGGATCTAAAATTAGAAACTTATCAGAAATGTCGTATACAATTCGCAAATTAAATCAAAATATTGTAGGAGTAAAGAGCAAATTTTTTTCAGCAAGCTACGAAATGTAATTTCGTGAGTGCGTGAAAATTACATTTTTAAGATCGCGCACGGTATTTAATTTGTAAATCACGCTCACGCACGATTGCGTGATTATTTTTTTAATTTAATCACGATCACGCGTGAATCACGCCTGACACGAAAAATTCTCGACATTTGCACATCTCTAGTATTTCAACCAACAAAATACATGTGTTTTTAGGTGTTGTGTTTGTTTGTTTGTGGTACCTGTAATGAATATGCCTTGGACAATACGAATAAACGTTTGTGTCATTTTCATATACATAATGTTTATTAATTTGACGTTTGGTTTAGTTCAGTGTTTTATATAGTACATAATATCGGTGCCTATTCGGGAATACACGTCGACTAAGTGAAAAATACATGGCAAACAAAAACAAAACTGCATATATTTTTTTTCTTTATCATACAAAATTTACCGGTTTTAAAAGAGAGAGAGATACGCGTTAAAATTCTCAGGTTTATTTGATTTTAGAAATGTATAGAATACAAAAACAATTTGTGAAATTTTGTTTTTGTTATCATGTAATTGTTCACTACTTCGACGCGTTTTCCCGAATAGACACCATTATTTACAAACACAATTCTATTTATGATAACCAAGATATGTAAAAAATTCAGGTTTTAAATATGTATGTAAGTAAAAGATTGTTTTGGCTTTTTAATAAGTTGATATATATTTATATATGTATGGGACCGATATTCTTGTAGCTTGTTTTACTGTGACCAATTGGATATTACAAAAAAAAAATACAGTTATTTTGGTTCCCTGGTTTGCATCAAATTGCACTACACAACAGTCAAAAAAGTCTGGCTTTATCCTATGAAATTATTATTCACCACCATAAAGATAGTAGAACAGTATACATAAGTCAACTTTTTGCATCACGCCAGTTGCTAGTAAATGCATTTTTAATTTTTATGTCATTAATTTTTATGAATTTTTGCGTTTTCCCTATATTTTTAAAAACTACACAAAGCCACCTTTCTTTTGAGTATAATTTTGATGGAATTTGTTTCTGGATAACTAAGTGACAATGTAAGGAATTCCAAGAAGTAATTTTTTAGCTTTATCCCCACTATAACCATATGCCATAGCCATGCCACTGACCATATTTTTGTAAAAAAAAATGGAAATCCTTGTATAACGTCCCTTCCTAACGACACCCAAAAAAGGTGTGTTCATATATATTTGTATAACGTTAAGTGAAAATACTATTAACTTTTACACATCTCATATTTAGTTAACTGGACTCAAATTTGCCATCATTTTTCACGACACTATGTTTATTCGAATGTCTAGTTTTGTTCATATGTTTTATTTTATGTCTTAAATATTGTTCGTTTAGACAATCAGCCGGATTATGTATGTCGAAGTCGAGCTTGTGACTACGACAAATTCTCCTAGAATTAAGAAAACTTTTCTTTAATATAGAACAAATTATCGCAGTCACAATATCTTCTATGTATAAACACACAATTCCTGTTCAAATACTAATGAAATAAAATTGCTTGTTATGAAAAATATTGAAAGGTATCAATACGTTTGTATTTTCGACTTCTCAGGAAGTTATTATTAATAACACCAAGATAATTAATAGAAATGCTATTCTACTTTCGCAATCTTCTCTGCTACTCTCAAAGTTATTTTATGTATATGTTAGCTTTGCGGCGTTTTTAAAAGATGATGCTGAGGTAGTAAACGCATTGACTTTTAAACAAGACATGTAATAAAACTCCTTAGTTTGAGGCCTAACCGTGCCAGTGGACAAAACATCAATAAAATTGTCCAAATACATTTGGACACACACAAAATCGTAAACGTTTTGTTATATTTTTTATATAAATTGAATTAATGCATCCATCTATGGATTAATATCGTAAATTTTACATGAATTGATACCATTGAATTGCGCGGCAAAGGCCATTTTTCCTTTTAACCGTTTCGTCTATGAAAACCGAAGTGATAGATACGAAGAATTCTAAACTTCACTTGCCATTTTACTTTCAAACGAGTCACATCAAATCAACATAAAATTTGGAATTAACCTACATCTAAAATTGTACTCTATATTAATTACCCTAAAAGTTGTACATTTACATTAAAATTGTAATAAATAATTATAATTACACTCACCCTACGATTGTAAAATTAACAAGAAAATACCTACCTCTTTATTTCCAAGGAACACCCTACAAACGGTAAGCAATCTCATTACCATTGCGTTAATAAAAGAACAAAAGGACTAATTCTCCCTTTCCTTTCGTCTTTTATTCCCTTAACCCCTAAATTATAACCATTCTACGAGTGGCTATAATTGGGATTTGCTTTTAAAGTTGGCCCTAGTTCATCCCCCTAATTTGCTCTCCAATTTAGAAGAAAATCCCTATTAATAATAATCCCCAGATTATTACAAAATAAATTTTCAAAAACTATTCATTAATATAATGAAGAATATATTATGAGACAAATAAAATTTGTAACAGTACCAAAAAATTTTTTTCAACAATGCGAACACCACTTCATTCTATTGAATAGGAATCAAAAAACATAAGTGTTTGCAATGACAATCCCATGTAGCAGCATTATAAACGATACGGATTTGCACCACTTCCAGATCACAAGTTCAGGATCTTATTCGTATTACGAACACATACGTCACACGTTTTTAAGTTAAAATTGGAAAAATACAGAAAATGTGAAAACTGACGATTTCATATTTTTGATGTTGTCGTTTCGTTTTGCATTCACCTGACTGTTTTCAAGTGAAAAGGTTAAGAATTTGTTTGTTCAAAAGTGAAAACAAGAACATAAGAAAATGTGACATCGTCCATTTTCAAATTATTCTTTGAATACGGATACTACAAGATATGCTATTAATTTTTGTTTTCTCAATTTAAACTTAAAAAGGTGTGACATTGGTTTTGGCATATGTATTCACAAGAACATTTGTGAAAACGGTTCAGATGCTTCATAGAACACATACGATTGACTTCTTTGGAAGCTTATTTTTCTACTGGGCTTAAATGAACCTTGCTGTTGAATATATTTCGTGTAACTCAAGCTATTTTTGTTATGAATCGATTAATTTTTACCAGATTGTGTAATTTTGGTACAATTGGTGCTCATTTGGTACAATTTAATAATTTCGACGGTACAATTTCAATATTGCCATATCCCAACAGTGATACATACATAATTTGTTATCAGCCGTATGCATATCAATTCAGCGGTAAAATTTACGATGCATTCAGTAAACAGGCATTTCTGAATGCTTTCAAAGACCTGAAATAAAATGCAAACATAATTATTTTCTGCGCTTTTAGAATGGTCATTTAAAAGACCTCTGCACTCGTATCTAAAAGATCCGATACACATTCGTTCTCCCTTCTTTTAGAAAGAGTATTCTATATTTCGAGTTTTGGTTAAAAAAATGTCCTTCAGAAATAACAAACATTGTCGTTCTTTTTTCGCAAGTAATTTGTATATACATAAGACTGAAATTTACGTACAACATATATCATACATGCTGCTATTATGCCCTTCATGTTGAAGCTGATTAACATATCGTTATTCGGTCGAATTTATATCATATCCAATTTCTTCTTAATAAATACACGAACTTTAGCCTCATATGTATAAGAAATTGCTTTGCATGAAAGGAAATAGTTCGAAATAAGAAATCATATTAATAAAAAATATAGAACCCGCTATAAAAATACCAAGATAAACATATTTAGCTCCATTTGCTTTTTAACAGACCTTCCTAGACCACTCCTGCTACGAATGACCTGCAAATAGGCCTGCTGAAGAATGCCTTCAATCATGTCTGCTGAGCAATGGCTAGAGTAAGGCCTTGGTACACAATAAAATCACGTGTAAAAAATATTTCAATATGCAATGGGAGTGGAAGTATTAGTGCCTTCTAAATAAGGCTTTAGAGAAGGTCTCCTTACTCCTTCCTTTTACCGCTGCGAAATTAAAGTACATATACATATATGTATGTATGTAACACAATTCGGGTTTATTTGTTGCTTTTACTATTTTGCAGTTGAATATTTTTTCAGAAAAAAATACAATTAAAAAAAAACAATGTTTGAACAAGTATATAAGGTTTATTTGGGAGTAATTTTACTTTATATCTTAAGTCTTATATATAAACAAATATTTCCTCATTAAGGATATCAATACTTTTCTATGAGGTGTGTTCTTTTTCAAATTTACTTTAAATTAGTTCAAGAATAACAATGACAACTATCACGGCGGCACATACCCATCCAGTGCTTTAATTGTAAACAATACAAATGACAGCGTGGATGATGGGGATGATAACGTGACAATTCACGACACAAATCCCGATCCATTGCTATAGCCCGTGATTTAATAGAAGCTATAGGCATATCTTCCTGATCGTTATTGTCATTATCGTCAGTATCATTAAAGCCAACTCCATCTTCAAACGAATCATCACCATCAATATCCTCCGTATCTCGACGCACCACAGATGCTGTAGTCGTTAGTGCAACTATTGCAGTTAAAATAAAAGCTATGTAGAAAAACTTCATATTTACTTTTGAAATGTTTGCAATTATTGTTTTTAAGATTAAACGTTCTTTATGATTCAAAGTTTGTTTTAACACTAGAAACGATTTTACTAAAATCTAAAAGAAACGTAGTTTTTTCTAAATGCTGGCTTTGAAAAAAAAACTGAGATTAGTTTGGTTTAGTTTTCTTATCAGTTCAATGTCGCAAACAACGTTGTCAAATCAGTGCTTTTCTCACCGTTTTTAGTGCTTTTTCAACACTTCGACGCGAAAAATGTTTGAGTTAGTGCTCGGTGCTTTGTTAGTCTAATTTTTGGTGCTTTTATTTTTTTGACGGTGGCACTAAACCCAAAATTAAATAATTAATTTCTTTATCTAAAATGTGTTTTTCAAATGTAAAATTTTTTGCTAATGCAACTATTTCCTGAACACGTTTTTTGCAGTCTTGCAGAAAAATGAAAAAATTGATTCCAGCAATCAGTTGGTGCTTCACATTTTGTCTTTTTGTCTAACCCCATTAAAACTAATTTTTGTGCGTATTTCGTTTGCTTGGCACTTCAGATTTCAAAAACTTTCCATTTTCACGAAATTTGACATACATATACATACATATGTATATTCTATTCTTACGTGCGCATCACGTGGCGTAAGAACTAACCCGATACTTTTTATGGTTTCTTTTTATAGTCGTCTAAACTTGGGTATCGCGGCCATTTTTGAGAAATGTTCGTCATATTCAAGATTGAATAACTTTAGAGCGAGTCATCGGATATTACAGTATAATTCGCTTATAGTCCACTGGCTCATTTGCGCCCTTTTTGTGGACTATAAGGCGAATTGGACTATATCTTGATTTTTATATAAGCCAATTTGTGGCTTATACGCGAATCCTCATATAACAATTTCTTTTAACAAAGAAAAATAAAACTAACGTTAAGAAATTACTTCCTTATTTACTCAATTTACAACTATTGCAATTAAGATTGCTAAAATAAAAACAATTTCTACTTCAATATGAGTAATATTTTCATAAAATTATAATTACAAAATATATTATTTTTGATTTTGGCATTTTGGATTATATCTTCCATAACTTGCATATATTTAAGATATTTGAAACCAAATCTTGGTGGCGTATAAGCGAAAATGGACTACAGTACTAATAAACTAAATAAAAAATATTTTGCAGGTATTTTACTTATAGATGATAGCAAAACTAACATTTTGCAATATGTCGCTAATTCTAATTACTATAAGCGGTCTGGCTTATCAACGAATTACACTGTAATAGATTTTGTCTCATTCGAAAGGTTTCAGTCTCCTCCTAATAAGTATTGATTAAAAATGACATAGCTTCCCGCTAGAAAGTCCTCTAAAATACCAACGTATCCTGAAAACGATATTTGTAATTTTCTTTATTTTCTAACCAACATAAAAAAAGAAGGAGGTTATGAGTTCGCGTGTATTTTTTAACCGACTTCAAAAAAGAATGAGGTTATCAATTCGTGTGTATGTTCTTTTTTTCCTTTTTTTATGTTTGTACACGCATAACTCTGTCATTTGTGAACCGATTTTTAAGATTCTTATTTTATTTGAAAGGGTTTGAGAAAAATCGGTCCCAAAACTTTCTGTCGAAAATCGGAGGGGGAAATTTGCTTCCCCCCATGCATAACACTGTCATTTGTGAACCGATTTTCAAAATTCTTGTTTCGTTTGAAAGGGTTTGACAAAAAAACTCGATCCCAAAATTTGTTTGTCGAAAATCGGAGGGGGAAATTTGCTCCCCCCCTCCTCCCCCTTCAATCCATAACTCTGTCATTTGTAAACCGATTTTCAAAATTATTTTTTGTTTGAAAGGGTTTGCTAGCAGTTTGGCCCAATAATTCTTCTTGAAAATGGGAGGGGAAACTTACTCCCCCCTCCCCCCTCCCCCCCCCCCTCCACAATGCATGACTTTGTCATTTGTGAATAGATTTTCAAAATTGTTTTTTTGTTTGAAAGGATTTGCTAGCACTTTGGCCCAATAACTCTTTTCAAAAATGGGAGGGGAAAATTTGCTCCCCCTCCGCCCACCCCTTGAAATCCATAACTATGTCATTTGTGAACCGATTTTCAAAATTATTGTGTTGTTTGCAATGGTTCGCTAGTAGTTTGGCCGATTTTCAAAATTTCTTTTTTGTTTGAAAGGGTTTGAGTACAGTTTTGTTTCATAGTTTTTTCGAAAATCAGTTGGGAAATTTGCTGCAAGCCCTTCTTGCAGATTGGTACCATAATTTTTTCCTCTTCCCCCGAAATATTGATCATCGCATATCTCATCTTCTTATGGGCCGAATTCCAAAACTCGTTTTTTGTTTGAAATGGTTTGCTTAGAGTATGGTCGCATAATTTTTCTAAGAAAATCGGTGGGGCAAGTCTTCCACGCCTCCACCCAAAATATTTATTAGAGCACAATTCCTCCATTTGCATACTGATTTTCAAAATTTTTTATATGAAAGGCCATTAAGTATATTGCTCTTTGTACTGAAGTCGGTTTTTTTGTTTGCCAGAATTATTTATGTTTGTATTGGCATATCTCTGTCACTTCTGAACCGATTTCCAAAGTTCTTTGTTTGTTTGAAAGGGTTTTCTTGCTGTTTGGTTCCACAATTTGTTTTTGAAAATCGGTGAGGAAAATCGCTCTCCCCAATCAAAACTCTGCCATTTGTAAACCAGTTTTGTTGCATATTTTTTTCCAAAAATTGGTGAGAAAATTTACTGCACCAAAATATTTATTAGAACCGATTCTCAAAATTCTTTTTTCGAAAATCTGTATGGCGTTCTCCCCTCCCCCGGAAAGATTGATTATCGCATAATCCTCCATTATGAACCAATTTTCAAAATTATTATTTTTTTGTTTCAAATGAATTGCTTGCAGTTTGATCCCATAGAAGTGAAAATCGGGCGGACAAAGTGGTAGCCCGATATATTAATTATCACATAGATTTTCAAAATATTTTATTTAAAAAGACATGAAAAGTTTGGTACTATGTAAAATTGCGGGCGGACACCCCATTTGTAGATATGCACACCATTTGATCTAACATAAAATCGCGTTGGCTTTGTAATCTGGTACATAAGATCTTTGCATTAAAGTCGGGTTTTTTGACATATGTAATTATGTACATATATTTATTACAGAGTTAACTACAACTGACAGATCTTTATTGTACAAAGTTTTTCTATGAAAAACCTGTAGCAATAACTATGATGATCATATATAATGAATTAGTATCGCATATGATATATTAAGCTCTAAAAAATAGAAAACTACAAAAAAGTCTGAAAAATGTTTGCTTTTAGTGTATTTAATTTTTCGAAAACGATTCGTTTTAAGTCGGCTCGATTTACAGAACAGGCAGGTATAACAACTTTTTCAAATAAAACTAAAATAATTAAAATTCAGTGCTTACTTTGAAGAATTACGCGTTTTTTACTTGTTTCAGTGCTATTTGAAATATAAAAGTTGACAACGCTGGTCGCAAATGTGCGATTTGTTTTTAAAAAATAAACAAAGAATTTTAAATATTTATTTAAAATCTTAAATATGGAGATCCAAATGCACGAGGAGCGTACCAGAAGTTTAAAAAACAGCTGGAAGTTTTTTTATTTTTGTTAATTTTTTTTAATATTTCAGAAATAGCACAGTTCATTTATAGTACAATTAATCGTACAATTAATTTTTTAGCTTATCTGCAAGTTGTGTTATACATAAAATATGTGTAGTAAAAGTTGAAATACTTTATAATACATCTGGGGGCAAATTACGGCATTTGATATCGATCGAAATTTCAATACAATCTAAATACAGATTTCCATCGATATCGATCGAAATTTCAATACAATCTAAATACAAATTTCGATTGATATCGAATGCCGTAATTGGTCTCCTGTTTTTTATTTTTCAAGATTAGTTTATTATTTATGAGTTTTCATTGCTGGTTGATGTAATAATATTTGAAAGCATTTTCTCTTGCTTTGGCGTTATTGAATTTTCCTATCACTTCATTGAAAAAAAGTATCTGGTCCGGAAGGTTTTTCTGCCTAAATTACTCGCAATCACGATTTTTATTATTAACAGTGATATTCTCGAATTCATGATAACTATCACTCAATTGTCGCAAACGGAATTCAATCCCATCAAAGGTGTCAAGCTCTAGCCGGAGCATACCCCACCATACCAGCGCCACCAAAGGTCTGGACACACCTGACAAATTTGCGTATTTTAGTTTCCTGTTTAGATACCAGCTGCAACAAAAACAGGTAAACAAAAAATATTTTTGTCACAGGTATTTTAAATACCTATTCCAGAATTTCTGTTTTAATATTGAAGCTTTTTTGTTTTAAAAATTTATAGTATTATTACCAAAATTAAAAAATATAATTTGAAAAGCTTTTATGTTTGTTGAAAATACATAAAATTCATATTTGTTTAATATGGCAACACCTTATATTTGATAACATGTTTAACCCTTTATATCTCGATGTTACAGATATGTTACAAGTTTTTAATTTTTATAGAATCTTAAATAAAGGTAATTAAATGCATTATTAAATTAATTATGTGTTGGCCAAAGTCGTCGGCAAATAATCGGTATTGCTTTCTTCCGTTTAAGTAAAAATTATTATCAAAGAATTGTTTATTAACTTTTATAAAATTATTGGACTGGAGAAAACAAATAGCAAACTGCTATTTTTGTAATTTTCATGAACTATGCCATATGCTGGTTTTGAAACAGTGGTTTCGCTCGGACATAATATTGGTCATAAGGTTTACATGAAATTATTCTAAAACAATCAGTCCTGATGTAAAATAAATATTCATAACAACAATGAAATACAGAAAAAGGCTGAGTTGAAACTAACTTTTTTCTTTTTCTGGCTCTTTTAGAAGTAAGTAAAAGTAATATATTTTCTGTTAAAGAAAAAACAGTCATCACAACTTTCTTCGTTTTTGTGCCGATTTTCATTCGAAATCGATTTCCATCACATACCTGACTGCTTTGCAAACTTTTATTTTTTGAAGTTTTTAATTTTCTAAAGCATTTTTTTTTAGAATAATTATGATGTGCTAAACACAAAAAAGGAATAAAAAATTACATTTCGGCCATTGTGCATAATATAACGGTTCATTTTCGTTTTCGGTGTATACTTCTTGTTAAAGCGTCATTCAGAATCAAAAGCTGGTTCGTGTAAAATTAATTATATATATTATTTGAACGGCTGTTAAATTACGCGTCGAATAGTGGCTTTGATCGAATAAAAGGCGACCAAGTTAGAGTGGATAAAGGTTTAAATTCTATGAAATTTTTAAAGTTCATCACCAATTGTTGCCTTTTCGGAAGATGTTTTGTACAACAAATAATAAAAAAATCCATAGTTTTATAATTTCATTGAATAGTCCATTCCATTATAAAAATTTTAAGCCATAATGGACCTAAATCTGGTAAAAACAAAAGATCTTATGTATATGATTATTTCGAACGTATTTGCTTTGTGAATCCAAATTGATTATTAGGCTAAGGTTCGTAACGTTATATTCAGAAAGAATTGGGCATGATTAATATTCCAAGAAACAAGGGAAAATTTAACATCAACTTAATTTTTCAACGTACACAGCAGAACAGAGTAGCGCCACTTTCGGAAGCCGCTATACTTCCATCGTCAGTGCTCACGTGTATTTGCTTATCACCACTAGTCAGGTGGCTCTGTTGAATGTGATTTTAATTCTTATGTATACAACTTTTTTCGTGAAAATTGAATACGAGAATTAAATCACTCTCAAGCTAATATTAAAGTGCACTTTCCTAGCGTTGGCATCGCTTAATTTTTCTTCATTCCCATTTTTCTGATTTTTGTTCTACTCAAGACAAACTTTTTTGGTTTGATTTTATACTTAAGTATATATGAACTTGTAAACATGTGAAAAGCTCAAGCCAGTAGCTAATTGTTTATTAATATGATTATTTCGAACGTATTTGCTTTGTGAATCTAAATTGATTATTAGGCATATGAACATGTAAACATGTGAAAAGCTCAAGCCAGTAGCTAATTGTTTATTAATATAATTATTTCGATTATTTCGAACGTATTTGCTTTGTGAATCTAAATGTCATATTCAGAAAGAATAGGGCACAATTAATATTCCAAGGAACAAGGGAAAAAGTAACATCAACTTAATTTTTCAACGTACACAGCAGAACCGAGTAGCGCCACTTTCTGTTCTGCTGTGTACGCTGAAAAATGAAGTTGATGATAATTTTTCCCTTGTTCCTTGGAATATTAATCATGCCCAATTCTTTCTGAATATAACGTTACGAACCTTAGCCTAATAATAAAATTTTTCGTTTCAAGTAGAGAACTTCAACATTGAAATTGATAACACTAGTCGCGAAAATTTTGAGTTGTAGCGAAATTAGCGTTGACTAACTTCATTATGAAAAATATGTGTCATGAAGCAAAAAATCGTATCTAAACAAGCATACGTTATTTAGTAATTATTCATAAGTAATTTCATATATGTACATACATCAAAGCAGTGGTATTATTTATTCAATATTAAGGAAATATTACGTTTGAAAATAAAAGAAGTATGCATTCAGTACAAAATTTAGAAATTGAGGATTCCGATTTTCTTGCGGTTAAGGGTCGTTATAAACTTTTGGATATCGTATCGATGGTCATACATTGACAACTTGTAACTGAATTTTTATTATTTTTCACAAAACACAGAAAACTCTCCCATTCTCAAAATAAAATTAAAGAAATTAGTTAAGAGTATCTACTAAATAATTTTCAGATATTTTATTTCTATGCTAGTAACGCTTTCAGCATATTTATAACGTAATTTCTTTTACTGAAAATTTTGTAAAAGTGAGTTACGTGTTGTCAACTTAAGACCATCGACATCAAAGTTTTTTGAAGGTCTAGAGCTTTTAAAAATCATGTTGCTGATGGGCTATTGGACTAATTTTGTGCACAACTTGATCCAGTATTAAAAGGTAAAAGGTTTTTAAAATGTTGTATGTACTACTTTTTCTATTTTGTTAGAGAACATAGAAAATATATCATCAGAATAAAATAAACACATTCTAACGTTTTTATTTAGGGTTTTTAGGTAATAAAAAAAAATTTGGCAATTATTAGAAATAAAATATTTATAAAAATTGTAATGATTTCTGTAAGTAAACGGGTTACATTTACGATTTGAATACTAATATATATTATGTCTTTCCAAACATAGAGAAGTTTTTAATAATTTTTATTAAATATTCCTGTAATTCTGGGAGGGGGGGGGCAAATACAAGTCTGAGCATTGTCCCCCCGGAAAGGGGTATATACGCCAATGTATGTGTTATTTGCATATAAAAACGTAGTGCTACCAAGTATTGTTTTTTATTGTAACTTACTAACTCAAGATAACATATGTTTGTTCATAAAAATTAATAAATAGATTAATATATTCACAAATAGGTGAATAATCAATAATATAAAAAGTTACAATAAAAAAGTATTTAGCAGCATTTTACGAAATTTTGTTGCAAATGAGCTAATTTTACAATAGACTATACAATCAGTTTGCCACAAATTCAATATGGCAGACAAAATATCTAAATTTTTTAATTTTTCTGCAAGTAGCTTGCCAAGCCGCTTGTCAAACGTAAAAATGCTGTCACATATTACACAACAGGCTTGTACAAACGCAAATATCTTTCATCTTTGGCAAGTCGCTTGCGTAGCTTATTTCGACCGTAAGTCGTGCATGTAACGTTAACAGAAGGTTTTTCCAAAAAGCGTAACAAGGACGATTGAAAAGCGGTATTCTGAAAAAAATACCTGCAAAAAGCGGGATTTTATAAAATTTCTTACGGCATGATGTAAAAACAATCCATTTCTACGATAATACGAGTATACATATGAGTACATATGATTTATTTTAAATATATGCAACTATACACTTCCATATCGTTAATTGAAATGCAAAACCACGGAACTAATATATAATTCAAAATCGCATTGTTATTTAATTATTGCGTATTACAAAGAGGCGCATTTCCATACAAATTTTCAAACATTTATCATAGAAAATCAATATTTTTTGAGCTCAAATGATTCTTAATTTATATTTTCATTAATTAATGCAAAATTAACTGTATATAACATAAAAATTAATGTTTAAAAAATAAAAAAATTGTAAAATACTTTTTGTACAACTAAGTATGGTTTTTGTTCTGTGAAGAAATTTTTATTTAAGCCTATGCTAATGCAAAATGTTCTACTAATACATTCTTAGACTTAGATTTTTTTGACAACAGTTTTAGGGTCTGTGAACGAATTTGCTAAGAGTCGGCATCTATATTTCCTATGTTATATACTCCCTTCGTTGGGGAAGGGTATATAAGATTCGCCACAGCCGAATATAGCAATTTTACTTACTTTTATTGAATCTTAACACACTAAACATTAGTGCTAACTAACCTATGTACATATATTGAAATTAACTGACTTTTAAAACTTTTCTAATGGCATATCAATTTGTTTTCCTTTTATTTTGTCTGTAAATTGTATATATATTTAAGTACATATTTCTATAATTACAAATATTTCAATGATATTCTTAAAAAAATAAAAGTAAAAGTATTTAACAAGTTGCAAATAGCAATATGCATTTGTTAACAATTATTTTAATGCAGGAAGAAATGCAGCTGATGGTAATTTACACTTTTGCTTTGTAAGTTTTTTTTACAATCGAAATAAAGAACGTGAATTAATAATATTAATTTTGGAGTGAAAAGTGTTCAATTATATTTTTGACGTTTACGGTTGTGGCTATAAAAATTGTTTTATCAGAGCATCTATCTTTTTAAATTTGATGACGTTTTAAAAATTAAGGATCTTTATTTCTAGGAATTATACATATAGAAATGTTCATTCATATATGACATTGAAAATACGTATATTTGAATTAACTATGTAGCCCTGGTATCTTATGTAAAATCCTGGTTTTTGCCAAATATAAAGTGATCATATTATAGTGAAATACCAATTTGTAGCCACAGCACTGTAGCCGAATTTCGAAATTTTGCAGCTGTTGGCTGAGTAGCTATTGCGTTTAACTACAAACACTGAGGTCTTCAGTTCAAGACTAGTTTCTGGCAAGTCAACAACATCATGTATTTTTTCACGTGCATTGGTGTGTTATTGTATTTGTTGTTACACTGATCACCTTGGCAGTACCGGCAGCGATTAATACTAACATATCCTAATGCACTTCACAGCACGCTCCTTCGTTTGTATTGTACCAGAACCGTCGGCGAATTAAAAGAACTATGTAATAAAATGGCTACAGAGCTTAAACAACTCAATGCCTTTACTTGACACCATAAGGGCTTGCAACACTACTCTACCAAAAACGCGCAATAGCAGGGTTGTAAATGAATTAAGTTTTCTATCTCTCTCCCTCTTCACCACCAGTGCTCTCTACACTATCCCTTTCCCAAAGAAGGTAACACATTAATTAATTATCTGGTAGGCACTAATTGCCTGAATGTGATACTTCTCTTTATTAAAAAAAATACTAATGCCGTCTTTACACTGTCTGAGTTGTCATCTGATTTTAAAATCTAACTTTAAGAATATGACATTTAAAACTCATATTTAGCCAATTCACAAAGTCTTCTAAAGTGATAAGTAATAAAGTAGTATGTAATGTCAAATAGCACTACTGTGAGCGACCTCTTGTATTACCATATGAAAATTGTCATAAACGTTAAAAGTAATATAAAATAATAGGTCCGTTTGTTTACTGTTACACTAAAATTCAGTAAATGAGTAATTCTTGAGTAAAAAATGAAAAATTTACTTTTAAAAAAGCTGTTGCCCATAAAAATACCTGAACGAAGAAATTGTTCAAATCAGTAACA
The DNA here is from genome assembly GCA_956483635.1 of Panzeria rudis. Classification (NCBI taxonomy): domain Eukaryota; kingdom Metazoa; phylum Arthropoda; class Insecta; order Diptera; family Tachinidae; genus Panzeria; species Panzeria rudis. The sequence goes on along the minus strand of OY101451.1, from coordinate 70,402,821 downwards.
TTAGGGAAACAACTGATGTAGACTTGGTTCCAACGCATTCAGCATCTCGATGTGGATGCAAGCCTATTACCAAGCCCATTTAAATTACATGCGTTTGATCATAGGTTTGTGTCAAAAAAGAGCTGCTGAACGAGTACGAACGAGTTGCACAAAAGTCTAAACTGATGGCAAATAAATGTAGAGCTGAAAAAACTTTACACTTTTGACACTCGACTCGTTTTCTTATGCATACTCGATACAACACTTTTTATGACATGAAAGTTTTGGCAAAATGTAAATAGTTTATTTTCCCCATTTGTTTTCAAACGTTTTTTTTTTTTTGTTTTTTTTTTCTATTGATTACCTTAAAGACAAGTGCGGTACCAAGTAGTGAAGTACTTGGCATTTTCACAACACTAAATAATTAAAGTAATACAAATAAAGTAAAACAATTGGTTTCTAAAAATGTTATTTCCTATTTAAATGTATATAATTGTATTAACAAGATAAATATTTTATAATAATTATTCATTCATTTTTTATATTTGTTACAGTTTTATTTAAATTTTTAATTTTTGGATAATTTTTTCGAACTAATATTAAATATAAAAACTTGCGTTGAATTTGTAAACAAAAAACAGCTGACTAAATAGCACACCGCAAAAAACATAGGTAACAAAATAGTATTGTCATATTACATTTTAATATAAAATATAACAAAAACATTTTTATGACAGTCATAAAATTTTACGCAATACTACAAATAGGACGCAATAGAACACTTTGCGAATTGGCTAATTGTATATTAGCTGGAAATAGAATAAGTTCTATATTCAACTGAGCTTAGACGAACAATTATAAATTGTATGTGGAACAATTTTCCGTCATCCCACATCAAATTTGGTTGATAAACAGACCGGTTTCGGCTATGTGCCATCTTCAGTGTTCTGTTGAATACTTGGATTTAGTATTCAATAGAACACTGAAGATGGCACATAGCCGAAACCGGTCTGTTTATCAACCAAATTTGAAGTGGGATGATGGAAAATCGTTCCACATACAATTGCACGCCTCATAAGCGAAGCATTGAGGTGGGTACTACTCTCACTTCACGCGAAACTACTGATTTTTCGAACTTAAAATGGCTCTATTATTATTATATATTGAACTTGTAAAAAATATATACACACATATTGAGCAAGAATACTATTTTTAACACTCATGACATTTTTAATGTAATGTTTATTATTTAAACTAATTAAAAAACTGTTTAAAAAAGTATTGTCTTGGACGTCCGTTTGTCTGTATGTATGGATCCTGTATGTGGTCGCGATAACGGCCGAAAGATTTCACGAATCGAGTCCTTTTTTTATGCTTCAGTATAATTAGGAATAGAAGCCTATTTAATTTCACGGTCTAAATGAGATTATGAGGCGTGCACTTTTGGATTTTCCAAACTATTTTTCATTTTTCGTTTGAGCTCAGTTGAAAATAGAACTTATTCTATTTCCATCTAATATACAATTGGGGTATTCACACGGTGTACTATCATGTCATGTTGTCATAACTTCCTAAAATTTTAAACTAGTTTAAAAATATTTTTATTTTCTTTCATACAAAAGGTGTACTATATTAATACAATTCTTCAGCCTATGCTTATGTTACTGTCATAACATTATTATTTTGCTTTTTACTTTTTTTTTCGACAAAATGTCTAATTATGTTTATATCCTGCGGAAAATTTGGTGACAAAGATCCAAAAGTGCTCGTCCTATGACTTGAGAAAATTAGGCTGGTACCAAAAATAAGGAGTAGTGAATAGTGAAAAAAGACATATTGTGTAAATGGTCACATATTAACCATTTTCAATCAGTTGGTAATCCGGCTAGTATTGTATTAAACGGCACTAAACAAATTCGATGCACCTGGATCTAAGACCTATCACATATCTATATAATATTAATTGTATCCCTTCAATGAGACTGCAATGGCACTCAGAAACCTGTTCCGTAATTATATTCAGTTATTAACTCCAGCTTAACTGGTATTTATAACATTGAAATATAAGTGCGCCTGTGATCGAGAGGGTAGTGTACTAGCCTGTCATGCCGAAGGTTGTCAGTTCGAATCCTATCACAGACACCGCTTAAAAATTAGATACAAAATTTACTTGGATTTGTAACAATAAAAAAATAAATTAATCGATTAAATTAATCGAATTACAGCTGAATTTGGAATAATATTTATATATAATCTATGTTAGAACTCGGACTGGTCCCTACCACCTGGGGACCGGTCACGTGACATGCTTTGTGTCAGCTCCATTTACCGTAGGGTATATATGGCGGTTTCTTTAGCAAAATTTCTACTAAAAAAGTTATATATTTGCAAAAATTTTACAAATTTGCAAGGGATTTACAAAGTAGAAAAAAATTCTCTGAAGCTGATTATATAGACCGCAAAAAAGCAATAACTCGAAATTTGGCTTAGAGATTTAAATCGCAAAAACTTGCAAAAAAAATGCGAATATTTAAAAAAAATCCAAAACCGTAAAAAGCTGTAAACGAAGAAACTCAGTAGATTTTAAGGATCAAAAACAATCTCATGTACAAAAAATTGCAAAAATTCGCGAATAGTTTCGTAAATAAAAAAAAAGCTTTAAAATATATTAAAAATCGCTAAAATTTTAAGGAATTCGCAAGAACTTGGTAACATCAAAAAGATATCAAAGTCTGATATTGACTAAAAATCTTTAAAACTGTCAAAAAGCAAAGAATTGGGAAACAATCACTTTTATTGCGAAAATAGAGAAATTTCGCGAAAAATTGCAAAATTGCAAACAGCCCTAATATTACTTGAAAATAGTTAAAGATCTAAAGAATGCCAAAAACTTGTCGAAATTACGAAAATTCGCAAATATTTGTTACCATCAAATTATTAGCAAAGTTTGCCATGGCTTAAAAATCGGCAAAATTGTAAAAAAGCGCAATTATCGAAAATTTGCAACAAATTGCAAACGAGCGCTAAAATTGTTTAAAATAGCTAAAACTGTAAGGAATGCCAAAAACTTGGAAAAATTTGCAAAGATGACGAAAATTTGCAAAAAATTGCTATCATCAAAAAGATAGCAAAGTGTGATATTATTGAAATGTCGGTAGAACTGTAAAAAGGCAAAAAAACTGGACAATAGCGGAAATGGCTTGAGTCAGAACCAGTTCATTAAAATTATGCACCAGAGCAAAAAGTTTTATTAAATATTACCTGTATCGAAAAACTTACTAAAATTAGCAAATGCATTCTAAAGTCGTAAAATTTTAAAAGGATAAATTCTCGCAAATATTACAAAAATTCGCAAATAGTTTGCGGATACAGATATACATTAGCCGTTGAATTGTTTTCACATAATTTTGCACTATCGTACCAAATATTATTTAGTTTTTGTAATATTTGCTATGATTTGTTTTGTGTCATCTTGTTTATGTTTCAAATAGCACATTAAAATATGAGGGGTTGCTCACAACAATAATATTTTTTTAATTTTTTAACTTATGACTTATGACTTTATGATACCGTGTGAATCCCTTAAATATGAGTTTTAAATGTCATATTCTTAAAGTTAGATTTTGAAATCAGATGAGAACTCAGACAGTGTAAAGACGGCATTAGTATTTTTTTTAAGTAAAGAGAAAGAGAAGTAACACATTCAGGCAATTAATGCCTACCAGCTAATTAATTAATGTGTTACCTTCTTTGGGAAAGGGAAAGCTTAATTCATTTACAACCCTGCTATTGCGCGTTCTTGGTAGAGCAGTGTTGCAAGCTCCTATGGTGTCAAGTAAAGGCATTGAGTTGTTTAAGCTGTGTAGCCATTTTATTAGTTCTTTTACTTCGCCGACGGTTCTGGTACAATACCAACGAAGGAGGCTGCTGTGAAGTAAATTAGGATATGTTAGTATTAATCGCTACCGGTACTGCTAAGGTGATCAGTGCAACAACCAACACAATAACACACCAATGCACATGAAAAAAATGCCTGATGTTGTTGACTTGCCAGAAACTTGTCTTGAGCTGAAGACCACAGGGTTTGTAGTTAAACACACTAGCTACTCAGCCAACAGTAGCAAAATTTGGAAATTCGGCTATAGTGCAGTGGCTATAAATTGGTATTTCACTATAATATGAGCACTTTATATTTGGCAAAAACCAGGATTTTACATAAGATACCAGGGCTCATAGTTAACACACTAGCTACTCAGCCAACAGCAGCAAAATTTGGAAATACGGCTATAGTGCAGTGGCTAGAAATTGGTATTTCACTATAATATGAGCACTTTATATTTGGCAAAAACCAGGATTTTACATAAGATACCAGGGCTCATAGTTAATTCAAATATACGTATTTTCAATGTCATATATGAATGTCATATATGAATGATAATTATGATTCTTAATTTTTAAAACGTCATCAAATTTAAAAAGATACATGCTCTGATAGAAAAATTTTTATAGCTACAACCGTAAACGTCAAAAACATAATTGAGCGCTTTTCACTTCAAAAGTAATATTATTAATTCACGTTCTTTATTTCGATTGTAAAAAAATGTAGGTACAAAGCAAAAGTGTAAATTGCAATCAGCTGCATTTCTTCTTGCATTAAAATAATTGTTAACAAATGCATATTGCTATTTGCAACTTGTTAAGTACGTTTCCTTTTGGTTTTTCAGATTATCATTGAACTATTTGTAATTATGGTAGTTTTTAAGTACATATCCAATTTACAGACAAAATATAAGGAAGACAAAGTGATATGCAATTAGAAAACTTGTAAAAGTCAGTTAATTTCAATATCCATAGTCTAGTTAGTACTAATGTTTATTTAGTGTATTAAGATTCAATAAAAAAAATCGAATATCAAATTATATCGAATTTCGTTTGGAAGAAAGCATTTTCGAAATAATTACTCAATGTATACTACAGTACTTTTCGATTATAGCAACCACTTCTAGTTGTACGCAAATTGTGGACTTTGTCGCTAATGTGACTATAAGCCTAATTTTCATATATGCCATTCGGAAGTATATTACCAAATTCGAATACAATTAATGACAAGATATTTATTTCATCGCTGGTACAAAAGATTAAAAAGGGTTTCCTGCAATTTAGTCCCATAATTTTTTTTTTTCAAAAACCGGAGGGGGAAATTTTCTCTCGACATGCATAACTCTGTCATTTGTAAACCGATTTTCAAATTTATTTCTTCTTAAAAGGGTTTGCCTGCAATTTGGTTTAATATTTTTTTAAATCGGAGAGGAAGATTTGCTCCCCCATGCATAACTCTGTTATTTGTCAACCGAATTTAAAAAAATTTTTTCTTTGAAAGGGTTTACTTGCAGTTTGGTCTCACAACTTTTTCGAAAATCGCAGGGGAAATTTACTCCCACCATAACTCTGTCATATGTGAACCGATTTTCAAAAAAATATTTTTTTCTTTGAAAGGGGTTACTTGCAGTTTTGTGCAATAATTTATTTATTTTTTTGAAAATCTGCTTCTGTTTTGTAATCTGGTCCCTAAGAACTTTGGATTGAAGTCGGTTATTTTTGTATTTGTTAATTTTTGACACAACGTCATCTAACCTTAAAAAATCGCTTCATGTTATTATTGATTATCGGATTTATTACACAATTTAAGTTCAAATACAGCGTTAAAAAATAACAGCAATTGTGTTCTAATTTCTTTCTTATTATATTGTTAGTATTTTTTACAGCATTCTTAAATTGTTTTATTTATTTCTATATTAATTACGAATTTTTATCATTAACCCGTGGAAATCATTTCATCTACAGAAATAAAATGTTATCTAGTAAAATTTCTGCTTGCCATATATTTGGGAACGCAAAAAAACTACCTGAGGATCAATTACCTAGTATTCAAGACGTCTTAATGTACTGCAATCATATAAGAGAAGAAAGGAAATCTAACAGTCAATTCGAACCTCCATTTTCTGATATTGCTAAAACTGTAGCCTGAATGTGCGTGGGCGTTTGAAAAGTTTCCAAGTCACACCCAAGCCGTAGAACGTATGGTCAAACTTGTAACTGTTTGTGGCCACGAATCGAGAGATGGATTCATCCGGTCAACTTTGGAATATTGCCAAAAAAAATCCCACCTTTGATTGTAAAAAGCAATATAATGCTTAGTTTCAATAAATAAATTTTAAAATCTAGAAATGAAAATGATTTAATGATTACAAAATTATTTACCAATAAATCTTATTTCATCAACTATAGCGTGCTAATATTTTAAATAAATCATTTTAAAACATTGGTCGGCATAACACTCTATCATCGTAAGTATTTTCAACAACATAATCAGATTTTTCTTCCTTGAAAAGAAAAAATACAGTAAACAATGTAATTTTTTTTAATAAAATCGCTATTATCTTTGTAACTATCAACTTTAAATAAATCTTTAAATTATCATGTCTATTTTGTAGAAAATTTAATTTTCTATGAAGTTTTTATGATAAAATTTTCATTTTTTAGAGCATAATCGCTATTATCTCAGTAACTATCAACTCTACGTAATTTTATTCTAAGACCTTTTTTGTAGAGAACTAAATTTCCGATCAAAATAAGTTGGAAAAAATTTAAACAACTTTCAACTTTAGCGGGATTTGGCGAGCCTAAGATATCAGCCTAAATTTATTTTATTTTCCAAAGAAAAATATTATTGGTATTAATAATAAAAGTTCAAAAGTGGGCGGATTTTCGGCCCACACTACTGCATATATGGCTAAATCAAAATAATATGTACTATTATTTAAAGTGCATTTACATCTATGCCATAAAATGGTTATAAGTTGTTTAGGGGGATAAATAACATTGAGAAACTAATTTGGCCATACAAATCATAAGCAAGTTTGTAACTAGCATTTGAGTGAAACTAGTTACAAACAATCCGCTTTTGTTACTGTCTGACAACGCTAGCCATATTTGACACTCTTCCCATGGTATAATAAAACCAGAAGCCCATAGGGGCAGCTGTTCGTTCATTTTGTGTTAACTACCTGCCAAACTCCCTATCATATTTTTTTTTATATTGAAGACTTAACACAGCTGCTTATGAGTTGTCAAAGAGAAATAACTTAACTGTTTAAAATGCTGATGTAAACGGTGTAGTTTATGAAAGTACTTTATGATCATAAACTAGTTTTCAAATTACAGATGTAATAAAATACGTATAGGATTACAAAAAAATGTATTTCTATTGAATGAATTGCTTATTATAAAAATATATTTTTTGGGATTTTTACTTGAAATTGGGGATTTTTGGGGACCTAATTTTTTAAATTGGGGGCATGCTTAACATCAGCACAATTTAAACAACATTTATTATTTGGAAATAAGAAAATAAATTTCTTAAAATTCTTTTTTATATATAACGTTATAATATATATGTGAAAAAAATGCACAAAAATGTTAAGCATCATACAAAAAAGTTAGGGAAGCCCTGATTATGAAAACTTTTCTTTTATATAAATAGCTGAACATTTAAATCAAAGACATCATTACGGTCTCAACTTTAATTGTATTCGTTAAATAGTGAGAATAAATGAAATTGTAATTTTTATTGGAGAAGAACCAAGAATAAAATTGCTCGGAAACTGAAAGTTGTTTTTGAAATTTATTAAATACCAATTTAAAATAATTTCATATGTAAGTAAAACTAAAACCAACAAAATGTCAACAAATTTAATCGTTTTGTTCTTATATGATACACAATATAAAAATCGTAAATTAAAAAGAATATCTGTCATATCTTTTAAAATACATGTTGCTCCTTACACATTTAGGAGGTACTAGTGGGTATAACTTCGATTTAGTTAAGATATCTTTCTGAAAATTTTTTACAATGTATTAAGGAACACTTCTAATAATAAAAATACTTAATAAAAAATTATTTTTATTAATTAAAATATATATTTTTATATTACTTATTGCATTAAAGGATCGATATATGTAAGCAGGGAATCCGAAAATATGCTCTAAAAACTGTTTCATGCGCATTAAATATGCACCAATATCTAAAAAATATGTCCCCAAATTTTTTAAAAAATCCCTTTAAAATTTGTTCATAAAATCCATAATATTCATTTCTGACATCATATATATTCTGGATTAATATAGGTGTTGCAGCCGTCTTAACGATGTCAGCCTGTCCTTTCATCTATTCGAAGATGTAATGCTGGGCTCCAAGATTCCAAATAGCTTATGGATCTAAATTTTTACAAGCACATCGCAAATGTATTCCTAATTTTTTCTATAAATCAGCCAAATCGTACCATAAATAGCTTGGATATTCATTCAAAAGACGAGATTATTTTCTTTTTATTTTTTTACGAACTGTAACTAAGCGAACAGTCTCGAAAAATTCCAATTGCTCAAAAAATCTTAAAACGTCAATAAAAGTCGATAAAGATGTGAATGAATGCATTTACCTTAATCGGTGGAATGAAGAAAATTCGCGTAAAATTGCAAAAATAAAAACAACAAGGAAGTAAGCTTAAAATTAATAAAAAAGAAAAATCTAAATTCGTAAAAATGTGAAAAATTTCAAAATTTTTCGATCACAAAACAAATTTTTTTTGTAAATACAGTTACATTAACACTAAAATTTAAAAAAGTCAAAATAGGCACAAAAAGAGGCAAATATGCCACAAGAATCGAGAAAAATACCTTAAATCTGTACACTCAAAATATTCTGTACTTAAAATTAACTGAAATTGCAATTTAAAATGAATTAAAAGCCGGTCTACTTATTATACCCATCTCCACAATATGGTAAGGGTATTATGGGTTTGTTTTCGCTAATGTTGAAACTCCTCTGACGAAGGCCCCAGTTAACATAAAGTCTTAATTTATGTATCAATCTGCTATAATTGATCGGAAGATTCATGCATATAAAAATCAAAAAATCGGCTCATGAACGACTAAGATTATATACATAATATATATATTTAAAAATGTTAAAGTCAACAGTCGGATTCGAACACAGCATACAAATATGCAAACCTCAATCTCACCCTCCATACCAGAGAGGCATAGTTAAATGACTGGCAATTTGCGCTTACATAAGCAAAACATTTTTTTTTGGTGCAATTACCCTTTTTATATCAGGTTTGATTTTGTGTCCAGAGGTGGGAATAAAATGTTCAAGGATGGAAAACCAAGATTTTAAAATGGTTTAACCCTTGTCTACAGCCACCTACCGGGGTATGTTTTTCATTTTTAATTCGACATAATTCCACTACATGGTGTGATATAAACTTAAAATTTTTAATATGCTCCTAAAATATTGCTTTTTTGAATCCAAAAAATAACATATAAAATTTATATTTTTGGAGAAAATCTATAAGTAGTTTTTGCAACTTACCCCTTAACCATACAAAAGACACACCCTGGTAGGCACAGAACAGTTCACGAAATTTTTTCATTCAAAATGCAAAAATATATGTTTACTTTAGTTCAATCTTAGTTATATTTCATAGTTTTTATATTATTTGCAAAATATATGAAAATGGACCCGTTTTTTCAACTTTTAAATTTATTTATTGAATCTTCAATTGCAAATTAAAATAACAATAAGTATTAAAATCTTAAAACTAAAATTTTTGATAATTAGTCCAGACTCTACTAGACGAAATATTAGGTTCAACGGCTTCTTCTTTAGATGTCTTGCGTCTCTCGTGTTCGACTGAGAGCAAGAGTGTCCCTCCTTTTCAGCCGAGTGTGCCCTCTAAAATTAATGATGTTGCGGACTAAGGGATTTGCATGCGATTCGAGTTTTTTTTATATATGTTGTCACATGTTTTGAAAACACAGCTTTTACTAATGGAACATCTTTATGGATGCGCTGGTTTCTGACATATGAAGGTACCGCTGTAATCAAACGCAGAATTTTATTTTGTCGCCTTTGAATTTTCTCTATATTTGATGCAGAGGCAGTGCCCCATAACTAAATACCGTAGCACCAAATTGGTTTAAGTATTGTGTTGTATAGAAGAAGTTTACAACAGTAATGCAAAATCTGAAAATACAAATTGTACTAATTTTCAAGAAAAATTGTACTTTTTCTAGTCCGATTGTACTAAATCTTGTTCCATTATTTTAAAATATTATTTACTAAAAATCAACAATCAACAAAAAAAGCACATTGAAGTGCACTTGCACTTCGTCCTTATACGTGATGATCTTGATGAATGCTATTTTTCGTTATTTTTACGAGTGAAAACTGAAGTAAGGTATTAAATCTTGTGTATAAAAATAAAATTTTGGAAAAGAGATGCTAACTTCCCCAATGCGTCTCAATGAGGGAAGTTAAGGTTCCTTTCTCTCTATATGTAGAAGTTGGGAAAATAGCTTTTTAATTTATTTCGGGTGTCAATTTACGGACAGTCCACTTGTAAATTGGGAGGAACTACTATTTTGGTTTTACTTGCTGGAAAGATAAGGCCTCTGTTCATCATTAGCATCACATATGTAGATAAACTTAGCAATTAATAGTAATCCAAATTGATTATTACGCTGAGGTTCGTAACGGAGCCTAATAATCAGTTTGGATTCACAAGCAAATACGTTCGAAATAATAATATTAAATTAATATTAATGTTTAATTTCAAAAGACATACAAAAGCTGTTGAGATCTGAATATAAAAGGATTATTTAGGATATGCTTCTTGCTAACAAATTCTTAGTCATCTCATTATATTTTGATATCCTCTCCATATTTGCAGCTTAATGTGGAATGGATAATATTCCTTTCGCAATTCTTGTAATATCAGTAAATATCAGTTTAGGCTAGGAGCAGGCGATGTACAAACGTGAGCCACGACGTTTGTCGACTTCTTTTCGGATATTTTTTTAATTTTTTCGGATATTTTTTTAAAGTACACAGACCACAATTTACATGTACACAACACAAACAATCAAAATAAACAACAACAAGTGCACAACCGTCATTTGTACCTATCCACCAAGGTAGATTGAACAGGTACCACTACAAGAACAGCTGTTTTAGTAAATTTGAGAATGAGTGCGTCACACAGGCAATAGATTTTGACACATGTCTGGGAGTTTTCTATCAACAACGGGCATGTGTTAGTAAATTTGAGAGAGCTTATGAATGTGTGCGACTCACAGTTAATGGATTTGACATATTTCTGGGGTATTTCTACCAACAAAATACATGTGTTTTTGGGTGTTGTACTTGTTTTAGTTATGGTGGTACCTGTAATGAATATCCCTTGCTATCAACAATGCAATTAACCACCAACACACTTAAACAACAACTTTTTCTCATTCATTTTGATTTTTATTTGCCTGGCTCTGGTTTAGGCACATATGTTGTCATTTTTTTAAGAGCTTATAAGCTCGGAACCATTTTCCTTCTTCTTGAATATTCAAGAGAACACTGATGATGGCACGTGTCCGAAACTAATCTGTTTATCAACTAGGGTGTTCATTTTAATTGACTTTTCAATTGTTCAATTAATCGAAGATGAGGTTTTTATAATACTCGAACAATCGAGTAAAGCTTTTATTTCGTTCGAGTTATTCGAGTAACTTTTTCGTTTAAAAATTAATCGAGTTAATGGAAAACGTCGGAAAATGTATAAAAATCAAGTTTTATTGCCGTGTTATATATTTTATTAATGAAAACAGTTGATCATCTAAAATAATACACTATTTAAATGCATCGCTTTGAGACGTTTTTGCTTAGGGAGAAATTTTATGATATTTTCGTGCCACTTTATGCAGGGTAGTTCGTTACATAACACTGCTTTACAAATGTTCACTTATGGAATATTTAAAGCCTGTATTGCATTTTTTTTATGGTCAATAGGGTGTGCTGAACATGAGAAAAATTGTTTTTTTTTTTCATTTCGGCCATTATCCATATAATCGCTAATTTGTGATTTTCTATGTATGCTTCTCTTTAAAGCTCCATCCAGCGTGAAAGGATGGCTCGAATAAAACAATATCCTGTTTTAAAGGCTATTAAATTACGTGTCCAATAGTCGCTTATTTGCTTCGATCGGATAAAAGTGTCTGAGTTGCAGTGGATCGATGTTAAAATTTAATGAAATTTTGAATGATTTTCAACAATTGTTGTAATTTTATAAGCTGTTTTGTATAACAAATAATAATAAAGTCCATAGTTTAATAATTTTATTGAATAGCAGCTCATTCGGTGTCAAAAATGTTAAGCCATAATGGACCGAAATCGGACAGAAACTGAAAATGCTATAATAAAAGAAAAACGAAGACACTAGCATTAAAATTTAGTTACAATCTACCAATTACTTGGTATCGAAATATTTTCTTTATTTCAAATATTTAATTATTGCTCGATGGAAATATTTCTGAACTTTTTTACAAGGTAACAAAAATTGTTCTTTCGCCCCTATTGTTGCTGTATATTTATTAATTCCTTAATATCTACATCAAACGGTCCAATAGTATCTCATAACGATTGAATTGAATAGCAAATTTGATCAATTTAAAATATTTTGCCAATTTTGGTTAAGAAATCTTAAAAAACTCGTTCGAAAAAAAAGAAAATGTACATAAAACTTTTTACTCGAGTTATTCGACTAATCGACTTAAATTACTCAAACAAATTTTTACTCGAAATTGGAAATTTTTGTTAGATCGACCATTATTTGACTTCAATTTTCCGATTAATCGAGCAAACATTAATCGTGTGAATACCCTATTATCAACCAAAATTGACGTGGGATGACGAAAAAACGTTCCAAATTCAACCGAACCTCGTCACTCTCCAAAATTTTGCAATATTGCCAAATTAGTCATTGGGGTGCTATTGTGCAACTGTACCAACTTTTGCATCCCTGGCTTACAATCTATACTAAGTGTTGCATTTCTTCCTATTAGCCAATTAAGTTGAACTGCTTTCAATTTCATTTGGGTCAGCTTTGAATCTGTGTGGGTCTTCCATGTTAGACGACGATCAAGGTGAATTCTCAGGTATTTAACCTCAAAGTGCTGCAGTATGATATGATTATTGATATATGTAAATAGGCGGACATGTTTCCCTGCGTTATGTAAACGTAACATGTAGACATTTCTGTTCGTATATTTTTATTCTCCACTGCTTTAACCATTTTTCCAGATGCATATTATATTCCTGCAATTTTTGGGATGCTTCTTGTCGACTTGCGCTTACACTTAGAAAATATGTATCGTCAGCAAATGTGTGAATGACATAGCCTATTGCCATGTCGGAGGTATATATCAGGTACAATAGAGGACATAAAATGCTATCTTCAGGGACCCCAGCTTGAATCATCTGAGGTGTGCTTAGAATATGACCTTTCTTTATTATGAATTTTTGTCCAGTTACATAGCTTTCTAATAGCTTGTGAGTGTTAGAGGGTAAATTTCGCTTTAATTTCTGGATTAATCTTTCATGCCATAATGTATCAAAAGCCAGAGAAAAGAGAGCAGAGCGATATTTCATTTCTTCGAACGTTTTTCTAACTACATTCACAAGCCTATGCGTTTGCTCGATAGTGCTATGTTGTTTTCTGAAGCCAAACTGATGATCTGGGATGCATCCACTATCATTTAGTAAGGGGGTCAACTTACTCATAAGCAGTTTCTCAAATAGTTTTGATGTATTTGACAATAAGCTCATAGGTCTATAAGATTCCACTTTAGTATGGTCATTTCTAGGCTTAGGTATCATAGTGATCAATGACATCTTCCATTCCGCAGGATAGTATTCTATTCGTAACACTGCATTAAAAATGAAAAGAATTATCCTTTTTGCTATACGGGGTAGCTCTAGGAGCATTTATGTTAATGATTTTATCAGCACCTGAGGCTTTCTGTGAATTTAAGTCGGCGATAGCATTTTCAATTTCTCGAATGTTAAATCTCAATGGAACGGCAGCTTCAGCGACAACTGTCGGTAGCTCAACTATATCAGATGGTGTGTTTGGAGTGAATACATTTTTCAAGTGGTTAATTAACAGCGTGCCTTTTTCAGCATCAGTTCTTGCACAGTCCCCATTCGATCTTCGTAATGGAGGTCTACATATCACCGGCCTTTTAAGGCCTATGTCTGGTCGCCATAGCGAATAGACCATTTGTGGTGTTGCGTCAAGTTCGTGCAGGAATTTTTTGCAAAGATGCAGCTTTTTGGAGTTCTAATAATTTTTTAAGCTGCTTGGTGCATTCTTTCACCATAATTTTTAACTTCGGGGATCTGTTGCGTTGCCATTCTCTACGAACTATTCTTTCTTCGGATAATATCCGTTCCACATCCTCAGAGTAAATTCTGTTAAATCTCACCTGTCGAAAGTTAGAAGTAGCATTTTCAGCAGCTTGCTTAATGTTTGCTTCTAACTGTATAATAGAGGCCTCTATGTATTCAGGCGTTCTCAGCGGCAAAATTTTCGTGCACAAGATACAGCCCAATATCAAAATTACAATACTTGCTTTGGGATATCCTTTAAATATTAAGTTTTATTAAATTTTTGGTATTCATTATAATAGCGGCCATAACGAAACATAACATGTGAAAATTTCAAGTGCCTGGCAATTACGGTTTGCAAGATAGAGCCCAATGTCAAAATTACACTACATGCTTTATGACACCCTTTAATTTTCAGCATTCTTTTATATATGGTATTTGCTGTTAAAGCGGCCAAGTAATGCAAAATGTGCGTTTACCTCTTCGGTTCGTAAGATAGAGCGGTGTAAAAAAATCTATTTTTACTACTAAAACATTACATTTCATACATTTTCAGTGAAGATAGGGCTTTTGCTTTCTGAAAGACATGAAGCAAAAACGCCTAACTAACATAACTCCTAAAATATTACTAATATATAAAAAATTCATGCAGATATGAATTCTTCTTCGGGCGTTTATTATATTGGAGAAATTCGCATTTAAAATATCAATATTTTTAACTTTAACATGTTTATTGCTTCTCCTGAACAATTTTCAAAATGTTAGATAGGACCGTTTGCGTTTTAGATAACGATATATATCTTTCAGAATTTTAAAACTACCATTTTTCGAGAAAATTGCCCGCGAATATAAGTACCGTAAAATTTGATCTCTGAATATTACAAAATAAAATCAAAGCATATGTCATTTTTAGGGCCATTGTGTGCCCTTTAATATGACACCTTTATGGAAAATCTAGGATACGTAGTTTTGAATATATACATATTTTTTTGACGACAGTTTAGTAAATTTTTTATCAATAGCGTACTTAGATTTTGCACTAATAGTAATAGTTTTGCCGGAGGCATCATTCGTACCATATTTTTATCAAAATCGAAAGGGGTTACGAAAACTGGTTGCTTTTATATGTTTTAACCCAATACTTTAAACCTGGGTTAAAAAATGCTATGTGAAAATTTCTGCTGCTATTGTTGATAGGTTCCACAGAAAATACAACATCAGCAGCAATATGCAAAATGTTATAGCAATCACTATACTGTTACACTTTGTTATAACCATTTTCAACAACATGCTAATAGCAAAACCAAATATAGCAAAGTGTATTTTTCAGACAGCAGCAGCAAATGCAGGCTATTTGGGTAATTCCATGTCAAATCAACTAATAGTTAGGCAGGACCCCTTTCAATTTTGATGAAATTTGTTGAGATGTTTTCTTTAAGCCTATAACGAACTTATGTCAAAGGGAAAAAATTAAAAATGTTTATTTCAGAAGTTATGACATATCCAAAATTTGCCGAAAGTGTCGAGTTTAGTTTTTAAATATCTCGCAAACTATTTTATATAGAAGATTGGTTTGTATGTCATTTTAAGCAGAATATTTGGAGCTATAAAAAATGTATAGGGCATAATTTTTTTTGGGAAAATTACTTATCTGAAAAGTTTTGAAATTTTCAAAACTGATTAAATAAAAAACCTATATTTTTTATTGCCTGAATTTTTTTATATAATATCTCTAAACGTCCTTAAAAAATCCTGAAATTTTTGTGGAGGTGTTTTTTTTTCTTTTAAAATGGCAAGCAAAACATTCTTGCACATAAAATAGTTTTAGAGATAATTAAAAACTAAGCTCAACACATTCTGTCAATATGTCATAAATTTTGAAATAAACATTTTTAATTTTTTTCCTTTAACATAAATTCGTTATAGGATGAAGGACAACATTCCTTTAGCTTTGATGATATAACGAGATTGTTTGGGTCAATTACCGCTGGTTTCAAGTCAATGGCGGACGAATTTGAAAGTACGAATGTAAAACTTTTCAAAAAAAAATTTATTGCAATAACGACAAAAATTCGGAAATAAATGAAAAAATTTAAGAAATTCTCAATACATTACAATCGTGACAAGAAATGCCAAAATTGGCTAAAAATTATAAAAAATTTGCAAATTTGAAGGTTGTGTTCTTTCCGCGGCTTTTGCTTATTGCAGTTTTACCCATTTTTATTCAACGTCTTTAAAATGTTAATGATTTTTAATCAATATTAGATAATGCTAATGTGATATGTGATGGAAATCGTTCGATTTGAAATCGGCGCCGATTTCAAAAACAAACTCTACTGAAAGATGACTTATTTACCCCTTTTAATGTTTTTAACGCTGAGAATATTTTATTCGAATATTTCTTTTTATACAAAATAATAAAAAACGTTAATGAGTCATCTTTCAGCAAAATTTGTTTTTGAAATCGGCGCCGATTACCAGATTATGTCGCTCTCAGCAAGTTTTTGCGAATTTTCGCCAATTTCGCAATTTTTTCCCAAATTTTTTTCATTCCTTACAGTTTAGAGCTTTTTAGTCGATATTAAGGCTTCTTTAAATTTTTGCAATTTTTCGCAAATTTACGCCACTTTCGCGATTAGCTTAGTACTCTATTCAAATTTGCTAAAAATGTTGATCATACGAAAAATATGACAGATACCCAATCATAACTAGCCCTTGAAAGTATGCTGCAATTGTGTACGTTTTAAAAAAACACAATCACAATCTTGTGCAAATGGTCTTGCATCGTAGCATTTGGAAAATGGTATTGCATATTGATACTCACCACTTAACAATTGTTAGTGGTGAGTATAAATATACTATACCATTTTGCAAATGCTACGATGCAAGACCATTTGCACAAGATTGTGAATTGGGCTAATGTATTTGTTGTAAATTACACACGAAAAAAGTGGTGCTTATATTATTTCGCATGAAGACTCGAACTGTTGTAGATACATTTCATGTGTTTTTCACAAAATAAACAGAGTACTACTTCTGCAGCATTTTTTCGTTAATGATTCATGTAATTTTTTTATACGGACTTTTGACAGTACTTCTCACGAAATGATGAACAGAGTACCATGCTATAGACGTGATTTTTATAAAGTTTTTGCATTTCTCCCATTTTTTGGGATTTTTAATTAATATCGATCACTTTTCACTTTTAACAAAATTTTGCAAATTTTAATCAATGTTACAATCTCTCTCAAATTTTCGGCATTCCTTGCCGTGTTAGGATTGTTTCTCGTGTTGCAAGTTTTTGCGATGTTTCGCGGTTTTTATCAATTTCAGGACTTGATATCGTGTTTTGGTCTCCTTTTTATGTAAGACTTTTTCGGATTTTTCAAACTTATTTCATATGCAAAACTATTGAATTTGAATATAGAAAATGGTTCAAAAATTTAAAATAAAAGTACATACGTAAGTACATATGTATGTACTTACATATATTTTTACATAAAATTTGTTTTGAGAAAAATCCTAAAGCTCTTATAAAACGGTAAAACGGTAATTGTTATTGCTACTGCTATTATATTTTTCAACAGCAACAGCACAAATAAATTAAAATGTAAACAATTAATTTTTGTGGCAACAAAAACTTTTAGTTTTTTACGTTTGCTTTCATATACGTAATTATTATTCGAACTGAAAATGTGTATAAGTCGGAAGTTATTATTATTATTCGGCTTAAGTTCAATAATTGAACTTAAGTTCAATAATTAAACTTTAGGTACAAGCAAAAACAAAAATAGAAATAAGATTTAGAAAAATTGGAATAAAGAATCAGAAGGTGAGATTTCGGCTCACCACATTGATAAAAGGAATAAGATTCCTCATAAAATATGGTTAATTAGCTGATGTTTCATTAATACTAGTATCCACGAGCAAACGTGGTAAAAGCGAATAAAGGACGCTGATGATGACAGCGTAGCGGTTGTCAAAATTAGTAGTACTAATCCGTTCTGCTAGTCTAATATTCCACTCTTAAAAATAATTTGAAGTTACATTAATTCAATTATTGAACTTAAGCCGAATAATAATAATAATAATAACTTCCGACTTATACACATTTTCAGTTCGAATAATAGTTACGTACATACATATATTAAAATTTGCGACGGCACGCACAAAAAAATTGCATACACGTGTGGTTTCTGCGGTCTAATTTAATACTGAAAATCAGAATGCTAATTATAAGACATAAATATAACCTATTTAAAGATGTACAACAACAATAGCTGGAATTATAGTAGGCGTAGCTTACTACAAGCACGACCAAAAATAAAAATTAAAGTTGGAAAAATTGGAATAAAGAATCAGAAGGTGAGATTTCGGCTCACCATATTGATAAAAGGAATTAGATAACTCATATTCTATTTCCTCAAAAAATTTGGTTAAATAGCTGATTTTTCATTATTACTAGTATCCACGATCAAACGTGGTAAAAGCGAACAAAGGACGCTGATAATGACAGCGTAGCGGCTGTCGAAATTAGTAGTATTAATCCGTTCTGCTAGTCTGATTAGATATTCTAATATTCCACTTAAAAATAATTTGTATTTACATTAATTCAATTATTGAACTTAAGCTAAAAGTTTAAACATTTATAGTGTAGTATAGCACAATTTCCGTACTTTTGCTACTTCGCAGCTAGCATTTCGAACACTGCTTTAAACATCATTTTTCTTCATATAACTAAGGTGACCATATTTTTAAACAAAAAAATTACATTTAGAAATGTTATACATAAATGTTTTAAGTTGTATTAAGTTTATTGGATATAATTAAGGTATTCACAATGTGTACCTTAAAATTTTTAAATAGCAATATCGTAACACTCAAAAATTTCATTGTGAGCAGCGAAAGAAAGCAGGGTATATTAAAGTAATCAAAGTAACAACGAAGTTTGCCAAATATTTCTCACTATTTACATGTATACAACACGAACCTCAAAATAGGCAAGAAACAAAATAGCAACAAACGCACAACAGTACTTTTTACCTAACCTGTCGGATACGTAGTTAACTTTAAGCTAACTATTTCGCAAATAGTTCTGACTGACACTTGGATTACTTTCCCATGGAAACAACTAACTATTTTAACATTGCGCGGTCCTAGGCGGTAGTCAATTGTCCCACTCTGCACTACCTTTCAACTAATACCATATTTACACTATGCAACTTTGTTGCATGCAATTCTCTTTTTTCAGTGAGAAAGACAGAGAAGAAATACAAAATGTGTACATTTCTATTTCAACACTCTCACTTAAAATGAAAATTGCATGCAACAAAGTTGCATAGTGTAAATATGGTATAACTTAAAGTTGACTTTATTTAAGTCACCTGGTAGTTAGTATAGTTACAAAAAGATATTACTGGGGTTCGACTGATGTATCATACGTTTTATAGTCAACGCGCTGACCATCCGGTTAAGGTACCATTTCAAATAATAACAGCAAAAAGTTAATATAAATTTGAAATGAGTTTCAAAATAGCTGAGATTAAAGTTGTTGGCTCTCACCAAATCCGATTATGTACTCAACTTAAGAATTGATTTTCTGGATTTCGTTTTGGACTACATTGTAGTTAGCTTTCAGTTACTCTAAGAAAAGTTAACTATAAGTTGATTATTTTTGTATTCGACTAGTGATTTTCCGACAGTGTATCAACAAGCCAAAGAAACACCAATACACTTAAACCACACACAAATTCTTTATTTAAAATATTGCCGCATTAAAAAAACATGCTTTCAACGGCTAGAAGCTTTTTTAAAATCAACCGATATACTCTCTACGATACAAAGGACCCCCGAGGTGGAGATGGTGGTGGCTCGGCTATCTATATAATTAATAGACAAACACGTTTTTTTAGATGCATTTTACACTTGTAATACTGAACCGATTTTGGAAAGATTTATATGTTTTTAAAGAGTTTTTACATAGAATAATCTTAATTTTATTTAAGTCGGCTCAGTACTTTAGGAGTAATACGACTATCAAGTTCTTACTAACACCAATAAACAAATAGATGTACCCAGAGGAAAATAGAAGGAGTACGGATGCCTTCTAGAAGGCCTCTGTACTCCTTCTTTTGGATAAACAAGGCCTGCTCGCTCCATTTCATGCTCATATCTTTTTTACACACGTTGTCTGACAAAAGACGTTATAAAAAGGTAATTTTGAGGGTTTCTAAGGAAGGTCTGTCAAAAAGCAAATAGAGATAAATTTTTTTAGTCTCGTTAATTTAATAGCGGCTTTTTTATTGTTGATTCTTGTGATTTTTTATTTCGAATTATTTCCTTTCATCTAAAGTAATTTTTATATCGATATAAGCATAAGTTAATAAGCTCCATCATAAACGATATAATACCAACATGTATGATGTCTCGTGTACGTAAGTTTCAGGTTTATATACAAATTACTTGCGAAAAAAGAATATGAGAATGTTTGTTATTTATAAAGTACATCTTTAAAAATAGCAAATTTATATGAAGTGCATTCGACCAATCAGCTATGGCTTATCTTTTGTCTTTTAAAAAAGTTAAAGTCCATACAGAAAAGTATTTTTGTACGTATTTCTTTTGCTTGACCCTTACTTAATACCATGTTCATACGGGCAATATTTTGACTTGGGAAACCTCATAGGTTCGGCTTCTCTATACTACACCGAGGTTTTCACGCTTCTTATTGGCTTCTTTATACTACATCGAGTTTTTTGAGAATTTCACTTTTAGAACTTTTTTAATGTGAGAAATCTACCAGTCTGAAAATGGGGTAAAAAAGACACATTTTCCAAGATTTAAAATTTCTCCTTTTTTTAGTTCGAAATTGGTATCCCAAGATTTTAAATTTCTAATATATATCATCATTGATTAACAGTCTACGATACAATTTACAAAATGTTTAAGATACAGAATACATTTATAACTTTCAAGCCAAATACTGTTGAGCTCCGTAACTAAAAAACTTCTATAGAATTGCTCATTATATATCGGACTTTTTTTTATCAATACTGTATTAACTCAAAATTTTCATTTTATCACTTTTTACTAGGGTATTCATTCGGCTAACCGTTAATCGGTTAACCGGTTAATTACTACCCGATTAACTAACCGGTTAATTTAAAATTGGCTATTTTCAATTAACGGTTAAACCGGTTAATTTCAGTCGATTGACCGACGCAACAAATTTTTTCATATTTTGTAATATTATAACGTATTTTTTGTGAGTTTAATTATTTGTTTCGTCTTATATACAAAATGTATGTATTTAGAAATAATTTTTTCCGATAAGTGTGTTTAGTGATTTTAACTTAAGTAAAACATTCAAATCTTTTGACGTGGCTATATAAGAGTTTAGTAAAGACTGTGCTACTCTAATTGAACTTGAGGGAATTATGTATAAAGTTTTTGTTTAATAATTTTATAAAATCCAATAATACTGTTGCCAACTAACTATTTAATTAATAATCTAAGGATTAGATTTAATGAGCAACAGTGTTTTAAAAACACAGTACAAAAACGGAAACAAAGGAATTCGGAAATAACCTTTTTTGCAGAATGTTCGTCGCTGAGCTCTGCCAGTATGAGTCAGATGATGACCTTACAACAGAAAAAACTATCGTAGTAATACAAGAAATGTTTTAACAGAATTAACCGAAACAATTAGAAGTGTTAAGAATTTGGAAAAAAATTAAAACAGGACTCTAATGGCATAATGGAAATTTTTTTAAGTTTAGAGGAATTCAGGAAAAGGAGTGAGAAACTAGATGTTCTGTATTATGGATTACTTTCGATTTCTTCAACATCTGCGATAAATGAAAGGATTTTTCCAAGTCAAGTTTTATCATAACCAAAGAAGAGAATCTCTTAAATCTTAAGCATTTAAAAGCAAATTATTTTTCTGAAAGATTGTTTTAGAAGACCTCCTTAAACTATTGAAATAACTGATATAATGATGTCACAAACTTGTTAATTTTTTAATGGATACACATTTATGATTTTTTTGCTTGATTTAGTTGAAGAATTGTAATGTTTGTTATGTGATTTTTTTTACTAATAAATTCAATATAATAGATAATTTATGCATTTTTATTTGTTGAAATTACTTGATTTATGAAAAAACTATATTAATCGGTTAACCGGTTAATACCGAAACTAACCGATTAAAGCAGAAACCCGATTAAATGAATACCCGACTTTTTACTGAATATCAACATTATTATGCATGTTCTGAAAATCAAATGTGATTTTAAAATCATTAAATGTCCTGCAGACTTTTTTAAAATCTTGCAGAGTATCAGTATAGTTTGATTCTACATACAGTGTTTCACAAAATAACTTTCAACAATCGCACTACTGTGTAGGTGGAAGAACGAGCAATTTTCTCACAAACTGGCCTAATAAGGGAAAAATTTGTGCTAGAAGCAGGTTTTAAAAAATGTAATCAATGCAGCGTTGTTTACATGAATTGTTAAAAATATATTTAAGTTAAACTTCTAGCTTAGATTAGTAAAAAATTCGGATTACTATAATCAGCATAATTTTTGAAAAACTAAAAAAGTGGTCGATTTTCCTCGGAAAGTGGTAGAGTTGAATCAGATACCCAAAAGAGGTAGATATCTACCACAAAAGTGGTACAATTTGCAACTAGAAAAGTTTGATATATTTTCTTTACTTATTGTTTACTTTGATTTTTTTTGTCAAATAATTTGTTTTCTTAATTTTTTAGTGAAAACAGTATGGAGTTGTGGAAAAGTGTTAAGGGTCGCGAATTTGACATGGCTGCCCTAGGTAGTCAATTTGGACACCCTGTAGGTAAAAATTTCAACACTCTTTTTAAAGCTAAGGTCCTCCTCTATGATTTTTACATACATCGTTTTGTAATCGGATAGCAACCTTCAGAGATACAGATATATTACCTTTTTTTCCAATTGGAGACACTTTCGTCGCACAGTGATTTCTCTGTTTCGCAAATTTTTCTATAAAGACGTCTTACTGCGGGTCTATACGAGTCATGATAAATGTCATATCGTTATCACGAAAAAATCTCAGTGCCATTTTCGTAACAGTATTTTTATTTTTAAAAAAGTCAAATTAATGCACCACTTTGCAAAAAAGCATAAACATAAATTAAAAAATAGAATTATATAAAATTAATACGATTTTTAATTTGAAAACTATACTATTGGGAAACCGAGACATCTTGGTGTCCCGAAGCTTCCTTCAGGGACAGCGGGACGGATAGCCAAAAAATGGGACTGACTCGGTGAAATCGGGACGTATGGTCACGTTGTACATACCCATGACAACGAAAGACGATAGCAGCACCTGCCGAATGAGTTGTTCACGTCAAAGACAGCGAATGTATACACCAACAATAATTTTAACGACCCACTATACCTGAGATTCGAAATAAAAGAAGGTTCGCTAAAACGAAGAATTTTCGAAACAAATTTGTTCGATAAATGCTTGTGAATCTAAACAAATCGAATGTTCGCATATGCGAGCTTTTGTCGATAATGTTGCGACAATAAGCTCAATTGCCAAATTTCATAAAATGTGAATGTTCGCAGCATCGAAATATGTCTCGATAAGAAGCGCAATTGCCAAATTTCATAAAATGTGAATGTTCGCAGCATTGAACTATTTTCAATAATTTATCGAATGTGTAATTTACATTCATGTGTGCAATAATTGAATAGAAAAAAAATTTGCCACGATAGCCTAGTGGATGTGTGCTAATTTGTTAGCCTGGAGGTACCGTGTTCGAATCTGATTGAATGCAGCGTAAGTTAAAATTTAAAATACAATAAAATAGATAAATAAATATACAATACAATAAAATAGATAAATTAAAAAATAAAGATAACAATCTTGAAAAATTATTTTTTCCTGCATTTTTGTGGTATCGATATTTCTCCAATATTGGTTCGCTATTGATTTGTCAGCGAAACATCGAAATCGAAAGATTTGCTGCCACAAACTGAGCGACGAGTGAGCTCTAGCAGCTCTTTCTCTTTCCGACTTCGATAGCCGTTCGCGAGTGTTTTGTCCGAGAAACGTGTGCGCAACATTCGAATACGATATTATTTTCGAATGTTTTGGTTTGCTGGGGAGCTGTTGTAGCCAAGCATTCAATGATACATATGTATATGTAAGAGTAAGTGTATGTTAACTTCATGCTGCCGGTTTGCAAACAGTGCTTTGGATGAGCGGTTGGGTTTTGGATTTTAAACCTGAAGGAGCTTAGTTCGATTCCCAGTTGAAATAAAAAATAAAAAGTGAGTAAAAATATAAAATAGTTTGGAAAATCCAAAAGTGCACGCCTCATAATCTCATTTAGAACGTGAAATTAAATAGGCTTCTATTCCTAATTATACTGAAGCGTAAAATAAAAAAAGGACTCGATTAGTAAAGTCTTTCTGTCGTTATCGTGACCACATACAGGATCCGTACATACAGACAAACGGACGTCCAAGACAGAACTTTTTTTAACAGTTTTTTAATTAGTTTAAATAATAAAAATGACATTAAAAATGTCATGAGTGTTAAAAATAGTATTTTTTTTCTTAATATGAGTGTGTATATATTTTTTACAAGTGCAACACTCTAAAACACTTTTGTTGAAAATTAGGTTGATAATAGTCGGCAACACTTTACAGATTATTATCGACCTAAAATTACACACACATTTTTTTTAACAAAATGTTTTTACTAAAAAAAAGCGATTGGCTGCGTGCAGGTTTTAGCCGCGACCTCCTGACTGATAGTCTGACGTATCTACCATTCAGCCATAGCCGTATTATACTTTATGTTACATTTTTTCCACTTGGACTAAATCTGTTTAATTTGAAAGGTTTTTTCTTTAATAAAATAACTACAAAATCGATGTAATTTTAGACAAGGAGAAATTTTCAACACCAATTTAGACAACATGATCCTAATTTGAAGTAATGTTTTAGAGTGAATATATGATAATAATAGAGCCATTTTAAGTTTGAAAAATCCGTAGTTTCGCGTGAAGTGAGGCGTGCAATTAATAAATAAATATACGAAATAATAAGCCTTCAACATGAAGTTAAAAATTTGTTCGTTACGTGGTTTTGCATTTCAAATGACAATACACACTACATCTTTAACTCAATAAAAAATCTGATCCTGCTAAAAGATTCAGTATATAACATTTTTGTTTTATGAACATATTCTTCGCAGGCTAAAGGTGTACAGAATTCAACACATATCCAACTAAATGTGTTTATAAAAAGTTAATAAAACATGGTTACTGCATTAAGGTCTACAATTAATTAATGTTTTATCTAAATTTTACTTTTTTCTTAAAGCATGTGGTTGTAGAAATGTGTAAAAAACTATAAAAAACTAAACAAAACATCAATAAATTTTACGGATAGTAGTTATTAAATTTTTTAACATTGAAAATTAAATTAATTTTTATTTTACTTTTAATGAAATATGAGTAGACCGGTTTTCAAATGAATAATAATACTACATTTCAAATTGCATTTTAAGTTATTTTACCTACATAATATTTTGCGTGTAATTGCATTTTCTATTTTTGTCTTTCCATAAAGAAATTCTTAACGATGATTCTGCAAAGCAGTGCTAAAGTGGACACTACTGAGGCGTTTAAGTACCATTGGCTTGTTTGGAAAGCATTTGGTTTGGACCCACCCAAACGTGACTCTAAATGGTTCAAGCCATATATAGCTTATGCAGTCATTTTAAATTTTTCGATATTATTATTTCCCACAAGTCTCATTATAAATTTAATACTTTCAAACAATATGGTGGAATTATGTGAAAATCTCTATAATACAATCACGGACTTGATTTGCAATATTAAATTTTTCAACATACTTGTGATTAGATACAAACTGCTTAAAGTGCGCAATATTCTAGAGCGCTTGGATGCCAGAGCCAGGACACACAAAGATGTAGCCATTTTAGAGGAGGGCATTGCATCGGCTAGAAAACTTTTCCTTATTTTTGTACGTTTATGTTGTTGTGCAGTAATCACTAGTCAAATGATTGTGTTTTTTTCGAACGAAAGAATACTTATGTACCCGGCCTGGTTTCCCTGGGATTGGAAGGCATCCAGGAGAAATTACTTGTTCGCACACTCATACCAACTCTATGGTCTAATTTTGCAAACGATACAAAATATGGTTAACGATACGTATCCACCGGCATACTTTATAATACTTTCGGCTCAAATTAAAGCATTGGCCTCACGTATCCAGGATTTGGGAAGTAATGGCATAACTTGTGAAGAAACATTATATGAAGAATTGAAGGATTGCATCAAGGATCATAATACCATACATGAGTATGTAATTAAAATATTATATAAACAAAATTATATTTAAAATAAATTTTAAAAATAGCACTAAAATTAGAACATTTGCCACATTAAAGTAGATACAATTGGGGGATTCAGAAGGTAGTCATAAAAGCATATGTTTTAAAATAATAACACGAAAAAATATGACTGCTCTGAGCAACCCCCCATAAGTTAGTGTGCTATTTCAAATTTGTGTCAGCTGATACAAAAAGCAATTGTAAATACTTGAAATCAGAATGCCAAGAACAAATGAAAAAATTAAAATAATAGCCAGTTTGTTTTTAAATTATTCAACTTGTTCATAAAGTAAATAAAACCCAGCTGAATATATTTTTTAAATTAAAGTAAAAACAAATTTCCACGCACACCGAAAATGAAATTATTTCAATACATAAAAATAAACGAAACCAGCTGCTGCCGGTGACTGAGCCGACTATATTTCCACGCGACGGCTAGCGGAAAAACGTTAGTTGGCTGCCAGCCAGCTAAAGTATACAAACAAAATTTTCTCACTTGCAAATTTTTAAATGTCTGGATTTTTTATTTTTACTTGTTACACAGCTATAAAAATGTAATCAAATGTGAAGTTATAAAACTGTGAACAATTTTAGGTCATACTGCATATTATTTACGTTCATTTATATCAATGGCGGTGGATTGTAAATATTATCGCCAGCTCGACTAAATAGTTTCGCCGGTTCGGCTCAGATATTTACTGTGAGTTATGACAAAACAATAAACACAGCACAAAAAGTCTTATTGTTTTAGCACTTTTTTATTTGAAGCACAACAACAACGTTTTTAAACCATCTTAAAATATTAGCACTTTATGACATGATAAGACACCTTGTGAATACCCCAAATAGTTCCCGGAAATTTTAACATATGCATATACATATGTTGGTGTTTTGTACACATATTTAAATAAACTAAAGAGTCCTGGTGTTTAAAGGGCGATCTAGAGGGAGGAGGGCCCTATTGAGCTAACATTTTTTTTTTGTTTTTTGCTCATAGGTCTGAAACTATTACTTTAAAAATAATTCTGCATAAAAGAGTTAAGCTTACAAAATTTCCTAAAAAAATTTTTCTAATAATTTTTTACTTAAGACTAACCTTTTTGGAGTTTTAATGCCAATAAAAACAAGAAAATTGAACAAAATAGCTTTACAATCATCCATAAATAACACTGCTTTACAAATTGAAATTTTTGGAAAGTTTAAATTTGCTAATGCATTTTTTATTGTAATTAGAATGTGGTAAAAAAACACGAAAAATATATTTAAAAAAATAATTTCTGTAATTGTCCATGTAATGGTACATTAATGTTTTTCAATGTATACTACTCTTTAAGGCGCCATCCAGAGTCAAAGGTTGGTTCAATAAAAATAATTTATATCTTTTCTGAAAGGTACTAGTCTAACCATCGAATAGTGTCTAGCTGGCTTTTATCGCATAAAAACGAATGAGTTATAGTGGATAAAAATTAAAATTTTATGAAAATTTTAAAACACGGGGTGCTAGAAGAAAACTAACATTATTTTCGTAATCAGCGGATAAAAATATATAAGGGTCAGCTATTTTTATTTTAGAAAATTTACAAAAAATAAGTTTTAAGGACTAAACCAAAAACACACGTTTTTTAAACACTTGTAATAACAGTAAGATATCGTGATATACTTACCAATGTGACTACTCAAATGAAAGAGATTTATCTGCAGATTAATAATCCAGAAAGTATATTAAAGTATTGCGGTCCATTCGCGAAATATAAAGCGAGTAATACACAAAAAGGTTTTAAATTATGCAAATATTATATGTCACTATATCTTTAAAAATAAAGCTAATGATGCCATAGTAATAAGCGATCTTAATTTGATCAGAATGAACTAGTTTTATCAGAATGGACTAATTTTATCAGATTAAACTAGTAAATTCTGTGCAACAAAATCAGTGTTCCCATTAGGGATGGGCAAGTGAAAAAATATATCGATATCGATATATATTTATATATATCGATCGGCATCGATATATCGAATAAAAAATATCGAAATATCGATATTTTTCAACAATGATAGTTCCCTAATTTTTTGTAAATAAAACAAAAAAGTACCTTTCTTATAAATAATTAAGCTGGAAAGATATCATTTCCAAGATCCTTACTGTTCCACCAATATTTCATAGAACATACATCAACAAAATTACACTCAGAGAATGATAATTTTTCGAATAGACAAAATATTATAGATAAAACAAAAGATTTTGTTAGTAATATTCTATTTGATGAAGACTGTGCCGAAATGTTTTTAAAAATTGCACGAAAGGCAAAAGCAAAGCTAAAAAAATATCGAATTTGATACTGTCGATATATTTGGAAAAAATATCGATATATCGAAATTAAAAATATCGACGATATATATCGATATTTTTACCCCTCCCTAGTTTCCATGTGTAATTATATTTTCATGAAATAAAATTTTGTAGAGGAAAGAGATTGTTTCAAATTTCCAATTAAAATTGTTTCAAATTTCCAATTAAAAACTCTATTTTTTCCATCACTGAGGGAATATTTCCACCAAACTTATTTTTTGGACAATATGAAATTTTATTGTTTAACTAACATAGAAAGAATTGTGGCAAGTGGTTATTATTTGGATTCGATATCTTAAAAATGCTGGAAAAATGTTTTTAAATTTGAAAAATTTTAAACTCCAAATGGGTATACCTATATATATTAACTATATAATTATCCTTTTAAATCCTTATAAAGGCTATAAGTTCAGAAAACAGTTTGGAATCGAGCAAGAAACAAAAAAAAATGGCAAGCGGTGAAGGGTTTTATACATCTAAAAGTGCCGTAATTCGGGACTTCATAGCTCAGCTCCTAAGCAATATGGGAAGCTCATCTTTCACAATTAAATACTCTTCTGCTATGGATATGTAAAATTTTATACTGATCCGATTATCGGTTTATCAATCGCTGCTTTATTTCCAAAATATTTTTCTTCTAACCCAATGTGCATACTGTTATTAGTTCCTTAATACGATTATTTCGAACGTATTTGCTTGTGAATCCAAATTGATTATTAGGCTAAAGGGCCAAATAAACTACGCAAGCGGCTTGCCAAACATGACAGAAATCTGCGTTTGTACAAGCCTGTTGTGTAATATATGGCGGCGTTCTTACGTTTGACAAGCGACTTGGTAAGCTGCTTGAAGAAAAATCAAAAAATTTAGATATTTTGACTGCCATATTGAATTTGTGGCAAACAGATTATATAGCCCATGATATAAAAAGACAAGGTAGTTTCACTTAAAATTGTTTGACAAGAATGGATATTTTTGAAGTCTAGTTTATATGTAAATATTTAAAATAGCCTTGCCACACATGGAAAAAGGGAAAATGGTCCTAAAAATTTTATGCAAGTATGTGTAGTATTAATTTTGTGATTATGTATTCGAATTTTGTGCTGATTTCAAATAGAGCCGAAGGAAATCTCTAAATCGTATATTGCAAAATTACAAAAATATACACAAAAATACCTAAAATGGAAACAGTCCCTAAAATTGATTAATCTTCTATCGCGAATATGCCGAAAATTCGTAAAATTTTTAACACACGGAAATAAGTTCCAAAGTTGATTAAAATTGCTAAAACTGTCAAGAATACCAAAAACTGCTGATAATTTCACTATTATTGCATATTAAACAAAACTGCGGAAATAAAATTCACAAAAACTTTAAAAAGTGCAAAAACTTGTAATAATCATGCCTATAACGAAAATGTCGAAAGCCCTAAAATTTATTAAATCTCGCTAAAAATGTAACGAAAGTCAATATCTCGGGAAAAATCGCGAAAGTTATGACTATTCGGTGAAACTTGCTAAATATTTAAAGATTACAAAGCGTAATAAAGACGTGAGAAAAAAATCTGGAAAAATTACGTTTGTCGTGAAAATAGCGAAAATTTGCGAAAAATTGCAATATTTTAAACAAGCCATAGTTTTGATTATATATCGCTAAAACCGTAAAGAACATCAAAAATTCGGGAAAATGGCGAAAACTCGCAAAAATTGCTAACAGCGGCATAATACCAAATTCGAATATTGATTAAAACTCGCAAAAACTGCAAAGAAGATGAAAAGTTTCAAAAAGTCGCTTTTATCGCGAACATTGCGAAAATTCGCAACAAATTGCGAAAACGGAAACAAGCCTTAAAATATATTAGAACGCCAAAACTGTTAAAAATAAAAAATATAAAAAAAAATCCGGAAGAACGCGAAAAATTGCTAAATGTATTGAAAAAATTACTAAAACTGTAAGGAGCAACATAATCTCATAAATCAGATAGATCGCGAAAATGGCGAAAATTCTTCAGAAATTGCTAACATCGCATATATTGCAATTAGCTATTCTATAGACTCCAAAAACTCACAACTCTGAACATAATTCTTTGAAAATTAATAACGTTTAATTTTTTTAATATTAAAAAAATAGGATTTTGTAAAGAACAAATGGTAGCACGATTTTTAGTTTAAGCGTCAGATATCCTTTCTTGTCAAATGATAATATGTCAGAAAAAAAGAGAAAGTAGAACTACTTTATATACTTATACCATGGTATAGTTTATTGTAAAATTAGCTCATTTGCAATAAAATTTCCATAGAGTGAGATTGCCGTGGAAAATTACGATTTAAATTAGTGATTAATGTGAAAAATCTTTGCTTGTACGAGATAGCATTGTGTAATCTGTGTACAAATGAAAAAAATCATATTTGCCAAGCCGCTTGCGTAGTTTATTTGGCCCTTAAGGTTCGTAACGTTTAATCCAGAAAGAAACTTTTTAGGCATGGTATGCATACTAAAAATTTTCTCTGCGCCTAGAATTTCTAGTTATTTATAAGGGAACAAATAGGGTTTAGCTACTTCCTCTCAAAAATAAATAAAAATTATCCTATCCGATAGAAAATTAAAAAATAAGAAGAAAAAATTAAATTAAAAATATTGGCGACGAGCCTTTGTTTCCGAGTTATGGGCCTCTGAATTTCGATATATTTTCCATTGAATGCGATCAATATTCGTGTCATTTAAAAGCTTTTGGAAAGATCTTTAAGGCATTACTAAAACTGTTAATTAATTCTTTGACCCATTAAAATCGACAGTTTTTTTATTTTTTTACTTCGTACCGATACTAAAGTGCACAAATACTATGTTTCGGCGGGGCCTACAAATTTTCTACTGAATAAAAATTGTCTGCCTAGCCGGCCTTCGGACTGTCTTAAAGGTTTTCTCCTCTATGTATATCAAATAGTGGCTCCGCTCAGTAAAGCTTTCCTGCCTAGTCGGCCTTCGGCGGAGCTTAAAGATTTTCTTCTCTGTGTATATCGAATAGTAGCTTCGCTGAGTAAAAATGTTATGCCTAGCCGGCCTTCGACCGGGCTTGACGTTTTTTCCTCTATGTATCTCGAATAGTGGCTTGGTTGAGTAAAGGGTTTATGCCTACACAGAAAAAAATAAGTTTCGTTTTTGATAACAAAAATCCCGGTATTCAATATTTTTTTTTTCAAATTTCCTGTGATAAAGAATTCCCCTATATTGATAACAAAATTATTTCAAAATAAAAATATATATATATAAATTAAAAAAATGTTGACATGGCTGGAATACGAACCCGGGCTTTCCGGACGTAAAGCATACGCTCTCTAGCTGAGCCATATCCCATTTATTTTATTATGGGATACAACTTGTTTTAAGTACTTATGTATAAAAAGAAAAGAAATAACCGGCATGGAAAAGAAATACTTACAACGAAATATTTTATTATGTTAAAGATAAATGTTATTGAAATTCATATTTTTTTTTAATAACATGGTTTTATTGAATATAATTCTTGTCTATTTTTTTCTGTGTAGTCGGGCTTAAGGATATTCTTCTCTATGTAAGTCGAATAGTGGCTTCGCTGAATAAAAGATGTCTGCCTAGTCGGCTACCTGCC
Source organism: Panzeria rudis (assembly GCA_956483635.1). NCBI lineage: Eukaryota > Metazoa > Arthropoda > Insecta > Diptera > Tachinidae > Panzeria > Panzeria rudis. Next base: position 70,370,172 of record OY101451.1, on the reverse strand, counting down.
GGTTTTAACAATTTTCTCCTCTATGTATGTCGAATAGTGGGTCCGCTGAGTAAAGTTTTTCTGCCTAGGAGAAAAAAATCTATTATAAATTTTATCATCTCCTGAAAGGTATGCTCAAAACCATTTAAATGGTAAAAATATTGACCGCATTCGATGGAAAATATACCATATAATCACAATTTTAATTAATTTTTTCTTTTAGTTTTCTACCTTTTCACCTTTGTCTGAAATATATACCACAGCCACGCTGACATTCAAACTTGTAAAAGCTAAAATTTTAAATTTTACTGTTTTATTGTTAAGAAAAAATTTGTATAAACTTTTTATAAATATTTACCTCACATATGTATATCTTTTACAGTCTTTTTCTTAATATTCAAGAAATGATTTCCTCCATCTGTCTTGCACAATTTGCAGCTACCGGTTTAGCCCAATGTACCATGGGAGTTTATATGATTTATGTAGGCACACATCCATCAAAATTACTCAACCTTTTCTTTTATTTTGCTGCGATTACAACGGAAATTTTTATTTTGTGTTATTATGGCGATTTGTACTGTCAGGCCAACGTCCATTTAACCCAATCAATATATGCCTGTAATTGGATGGATTGTGATGAAAAGTTTAAAAAAGCATTTTTGTTTCTATTACAACGTTCCCAAATGTCGAGTACTTTAATGGCGGGAAATTTGATTCCGGTACGAATGCCAACATTTGTTAAGGTAAGTAAGTATGTATATAAAATGATTTCTTGTTTTTATAATTCATTCATATGGCCTCATTCATGACCTCCAGTTAAAATCAGCAATAAAGTCCACGATATAGTATTGAGTAACAAAAAAGTATCATGGTTTAGTGATTTTAAAGTTTGATACAAAAAAGCGGTTACTTACATGTCATAATGTCCAATATCATAATATTTATGGACGTTATGATACACAAAAAGTATCATAAAGTCCATGGAAAACATAACGCTTTTGAAAATATCTGGACTCAATGACAGTCCATTAGCGGATATTTTGACACCTTCAAAAATTATATAACGAACATAGGCACTGTGATACTTTGCTTATGTTTTGACGTCCATGGATATTATAACATTATGACAGTTAGAGCAATGGAGAAATAAAATGAAGAGAGCATAAATTGTTTAATCAGCTGGTAATGTTATGAGCACAGATTTCTGTATTATGTACTAAGTCTTGAAGTAAAAAAAGATGATTTTTATTGCTAAATAGCTTCCATAATTTCAAATTCAATAACAATTAGCAATAAAAAATCAATCAAATTTATCAGGTATGTGATGGAAATCGATTTCGAATGAAAATCGACACAAAAACGAAGAAAGTTGTGATGGCTGTTGAAGTATTGTTTTCATATCGATTTTACTTAAAATCGAATTCGATTTCATTTTCTATTTTGTTCTATGAAAATAACAAAAAATAGATGTGATAGAAAACGAAATTTCTATTGTTTTACTGTTTTCAAATCGAGTAGAATATGTTTGACGATTTCAAAAGTTTCGTATGATATGTATGTATTTCACACATATTTTTGCAATAATTTTTGTTAAAATGCTAAATTAGTTTGTCACTGGAGTGTTTTTTGACATTTAAGCATATTTTTTGCTGATATATAATTTTTGGATATCTTAATAAATATTCACTAGCACTTTAGCAAAATTTCCGTAGGTTTTTTCTATTTTTAGAAATTTCTAATACATTTTAGAGCTTGTTCCCGATTTGTTCGCGAATTATTTTCGTGCAAAAATTTATTTTTTCCTAGTTTTTATTCTTTTTACGATTTTCAATCAATTTTAGGACTTCTTTTCTATTTTTCAATCTTTTAGGGATTTTCGCCACTTTTGTGGAACTAGTGATTTTTGCAAGCTTTCACATTTTTTATAGTTTTAGCGATTTTTAATCAATATTAGATATTGCTATTTTTCGATGCTGGCAAAATTTTGCTTATTTACGACACTATCGGTTTTTAATAAATTTTAGGTCTATTTGTCACAAATGTATTTTTCGCGAATTTTCGGCGTAGAAGCAATTTTTTTCCGAACTTTTATAATTTTTACATTATTATCGGTATTTAGTCACTAACTGTTGATTTTGGACTTTCGCAATATTTTTGCGAGTTTTCGCGTTACTAATTTTCTAAGTTTTAACTGTTTATCGGCATTTTTATATCAGCAAGTTTTTGGGTTACGCAACTTTGAAGTTCATTTTGGCTTTAGGAAAAACCGTGAAATTACGAATATCCGCAAAAAAACTTGCTTATATATGAATGATTACAATGTTACGATTGATTAAAAGCCCAAAATATTGAAAAAAAACCAACAACTTTGGCGTAAAATTTGCTTAAGCCCTTATGACACTACATTTTTTCTTCATTTTTCAAGTTTTGGAGAACAGTGCAAATATAATATAATGGGAAATTTTACCAGGTGCAAAGAGTTCAGCTATATTAAGATAAATACCATATTGTCAAAGCTTTTACTAATGTTATCGATAACAAATGGGGGCCTGTCAAAAAAAAGTAAAAATGTTCAACTTAAAATTGACATTTCAAGCTTGAAACATTAACATTTTTTGTTTGTCGTTTTATTATAAATAAAAAGTAAGCAGCACTTAAAGAAGCCATTACGTTTTGTTTACATTTTTATAGTTGTTTCTTTCTATCATTTGCTATTTCTTTCTTTCAATTCTATAGCAAAACAATGCAAGAAAAATGTAGTGTCATAAGGGCTTTACTCACACAGCGAAGCAAGCTTTGTATCACACAGATTGTATAAAATATATTATTTTCAAGCTCCTCGCCTTAATTATATTAGTGAATAATTCTGAATTTCGCACTTTTAACATACTCAGAAAAATTCGATTCTTGAAGAGATTTCAAAGTATTTACAGCTTTACTAAATTACGTTCAGCTGTTGATTGACCCTAGAAAGTTTTATAGCTCTCAGTTACGGTAATTTTTAATTAAGATCAAATTCTAATCTATAATTCTATAATTCCATCTTAAGGTCACTTATATTTCTCTAATAATGAAATAATACTGATATTCGACAGTATTTGCCGTTTTGTAGATATTTGCAATTATTGTTATGAAATGTTGAAAAGTAACAAAATGGCAAATGGAAAAAATAAATTTAGCCTTTTTGAGGCTAAATAAAAAACTAAAAAAGGCCACGAAGTTAAAACTTAAATTTCGAGGCTAAAAGACGAAAAATGAGGCTAACTCTACCCTCGAAAAGGCTAAACTGGCAGCACTGCTGACCATATGCGGACTTAGATATAAATAAAATAAAATCTGTTAAAATTTTAGACTTGAACAGCTTTAGGAAGTCAATCGGAAGGACACGTTAACAGACTTAGCTTCATTTCATTTTTATTAAATACATATATACTAGGGTATTATTTTAATCGATTTTTCAATTGCTCGATTAATCAAAATTGAGGTTTTAATTTACTCCAACAATCGAGTAAAGCTTTTATTTCGTTCGAGTTATTCGAGTAACTTTTTCGTTTAAAAATTATTCGACTTAATCGAAACTCTTTTGAATTTACTCGCTTTTTTTCTAATTTTTGTTCGGAAAAATTTTTTAAATCAAATTTAATTGCTGTGGTATATATTTATTTATACATTTTATTAATGAAAAGAGAACAAAAATGCATCGCTTTGATAAGCTTTTGCTTTGGGAAAAATGTCATGATCACATTTTCGTCCCTCTTTATGCAGGGTAATTCATTAAATAACACTGCTTTGCAAATTTTTACTTTTGGAATATTTGAAGTTTGTATTGCATTTTTTAAGGTCATCAGGATATGCTGAACATGAGCAAAATACTTTTTTTTCATTTCCGCCATTATCCAAAAGCCGCTAATTTGTGTTTTTCGATGTATGCTTCTCTTTAAAGCTACATCCAGTGTTAAATGATGGTTCGAATAAAATAATATCTTGTTTTAAAGGCTTTTAAATTACGCGTCCAATAGTGGCTTATTTGCTTCAATCGCATAAAAAGAGACTGAGTTGCAGTGGATCGAAGTTAAAATGTAATGAAATTTTTATAATTTTTAGCAATTGTAGTCATTTTAGAACCTGTTTTGTATATTAAATAATAAAAAAGTCCATAGTTTAATAATTTTATTCAACAGTCGATTGATGTCAAACATTTGAAGCCATAATGGACCGAAGTCGGACAATTAAAAAAAATTAATTGAATGCCGGGAATTTTGTTTTCAAAAACTATATTTTATTTTTTCATTTTTTTCGGTGTGCCACAAACAATAGAAAAATTATCAAACTCTGGGTTGGCAGTTTCACGAATATAGTCTCTTATTATAATTTATTTCCAAATTTAAATTTCATTTCGCTAGTGAAGACAAGAAATAATTGTAAAATGTAAGGTGAATCAGATTAAATTAGATGTTGGTCATTTTGATCTTTAATTTTTATACAATTTATATTGAAAGATGTTAACATATTTCCAAATTTGATATTAGATGTTAAATGTGTTGCTTAAATTTGTTTGTATAAAAATCAAAATATATTTACTTTCTAATAAAATATTTAAAAATGTGTTCATATTTAATCTAATAAATGTTTACTTTTTTCAGGTTGTAAAAACTGCTTATTCCGTATTCACTGTCCTCAATGAAACCAACTAAAATGAAGTTCATCTAATAAATCAAATTTAATTGTACAATTATTTTTTTTTTTGCTGTGTTGCATACTTCCCTAAGGAACTCTAATCGAATGAATTAAATTGTGTTGTTACAAATCCATTTAGTGCTTTTTTCTCTCTACATGTCCCAAAAGACACAAACTAGAATATATAAAATAAAAAAATTAAACTACTTTTAATCAATGCATACTGTAGCTGTATTTCATTTGATAGTTATTGATATTCACTTTTTTCTTTTTGTCTTGTGTTAAGCTTCTTTTTATTATTTCTCTATTCTAGTAAGAATTATCATTAATAATTACAAGTACTAGTGTGTGTGAATGTTTGTTTATTCAGTTTATTTGAACATGTACATCCTTTTTGCTAGGTGCCTTTAGAGTTTAACAATTAAGTTATGAGTTTACCCGGGTACCTTTGGCGTGTTCAACCAACATTTTTTCATTGAAATTAATAGTCTGCATATCTGAAACTTTTTGAGAACTACTAACTTTCAAAAAAGTTTGCATTTTTGCAGCCGTACAGCTAAGAAAAATTTTGTAATTTGAGTGAGAGACCAATTTACTCTTAACACCCTTAAATACGCACCAAGGTACCCGAGTACCTGTACGTGCTTTATATGGGAATGAGGCCATTGTAAGTACATATATTTGTTGTTAGTAGCTCTGCATAAACAAATAAGTCTATATAAACGTGGTAGACGTAGAAATTTCAAATCAAATTAAGCAACATTTATGTGCACGACAAAAGAACACATTCTATTGCGCCGCAAGGTACCCGGGTACTTATACAAAAGTTACGTTGAAAACAAGCACTTTCTCACTAAATATCAAATTAAAACGTAGTAAAACATATATGAGATTGGCTACAGATATATATTGCCAATCCCATATTTATTTTACAACTACATTTAGTGCGAAAATGCTTGTTTTCTACGTAACTTTTATATAGGTACCCGGGTACCTTACAGCGCATTATAAGGTGTTTTCTTGCCGCGCACATAAGGGTTAGTCGAACTGTATGGGCTTATATCCAAATAAATTTAATTATTTTTGGTTTGAGTTCGGTTTTAATTTAATTTTTCAATTAAATTATATTTTTATTTAGAGATAAATGTGAAGCATGTAGATAAAGAAAATTATGACTGCGCCTACTTTGGGCGAGTGGTCTAAGCGGTAAAGAACTCTGATGAGATTTGCGGGAGCTATCGAAACATGCTTCACATTTATCTCTAAATAAAAATATAATTTAATTGAAAAATTAAATTCAAACAGAATTCAAGCCAAAAATAATTAAATTTCTTTGAACAAAAATAAATTCTGAAATTTAGTTTTTGTTTCAAATATTACTGTAAGATAGAAGGAGTTCCTTCGACATCGATAAACTGGCAGTAAAATGTCGATAAAAAATTTTTAATACAAAATTTCGCAAAATTTTTAATTTATTCCTAAATTTTTCTTTAAATCGATATACTTAAAGCATTGGTGACGCTATTTCAAAATTTGTTATTGTTTCCAATAAAAATATGTGGGGCCATTTTTCATTGGGCCATTTTTTCTCGAGTTGGAAAAATGGCTCCAAATTTTTTTTATTCAAAACAACAACAAATTTTTTTGGGGCAATTTTTCCTATTTTGGGGCCATTTTAATTTTTTTTTTATTTGGGGCAATTTTTCCTATTTTGGGGCAATTTTAATTTTTTACTTTAGGGCCATTTTGCTTATTTTGGGACCATTTTTCGTAAAACGAGGTGAGGAAATATTCCTGCATAGCCGGCCTTCGGCCGGACTTAAGTGTTTTTTCCGCCCCGTATAACGAAAAGCGGCTTCGCTGAGTAAAGATTTTTGCATAGCCGGCCTTCGGCCGGGCTTAGATGTTTCTGCCTCTAGGTATATCGAAAAGCGAATTCGTTGAGTAAGGATTTTTGCTTCGCCACTTTTCGATATACCGAGAGAGAAAAACTCTTAAGTCCGGCAGAAGACCGGCTATGCAAAAATATTTATCCAATAGAGAATTGGGGCAATGATGGCATATGGCATATGCCATATGATTCCCAATGCTATTGGGAAATAACGTCATACGAGAAAAGTGGCCATATGAGAAATAAGCCCATATTTTATTAGCTATTGCCATTATAATCTGCCTTTAGGCAGTCTTGACGAAAGATTGTATCCGCTCGAAGAACGGCTTCGCTGAATAAAGATGTTTGCATAGCCGGCCTTCGGCCGGGCTTAACAGTATTTTCCTCTAGGTATGTCGAAAGGCGGCTTCGCTGAGAAAAGATTTTTGCATAGCCGGTCCTCGGCCGGGCTTAAGAGTTCTTCTCTCTCGGTATATTGAAAAGTGGCTATGAAAAAATCATTGCTCATATACATACCTAGAGGAAAAGATTCTTAAGTCCGGCCGAAGGGCAGCTATTCAAAAATCTTTACTCAGCGAAGACGCTTTTCGATATACCTAGAGGAAAAAACACTTAAGCCCAGCTATGCAAAGATCTCAGCTCAGCGAAGCTGCCTTTTGACATACCTACACAGAAAAAAATAAGTTTCGTTTTTGATAACAAAAATCCCGGTATTCAATAATTTTTTTTTCAAATTTCCTGTGATAAAGAATTCCCCTATATTGATAACAAAATTATTTCAAAATAAAAATATATATATAAATTAAAAAAATGTTGACATGGCTGGAATACGAACCCGGGCTTTCCGGACGTAAAGCATACACTCTCTAGCTCAGCCATATCCCATTTATTTTTTTATGGGATACATTTAAGTACTTATGTATAAAAAGAAAAGAAATAACCGGCATGGAAAAGAAATACTTACAACGAAATATTTTATTACGTTAAAGATAAATGTTATTGAAATTCATATATTTTTTTAATAACATGGTCTTATTGAATATAATTCTTGTCTATTTTTTTCTGTGTAGAGCAAAAAAACCCTTAAATCCGGCCCAAGGCTGTCTATGCAAAAATCTTTATTCAGCGAAGCCGCTTTTCGATATATCGAGATGAAAATACGCTTAAGACCGGCCGAAGACCGGCTATGCAAAAATCTTTACTCAACGAAACCGCTTTTCATTATACGGAGCGGAAAAATCCTCAAGTCCGGCCAAAGGCTATGCAGGAATATCTCCTCACCTCGTTTTATAAAAAATGGTCCCAAAATAAGCAAAATAGCCCTAAATTAAACAAATTAAAAATTGCCCCAAAATAGGAAAAATGGCCCCAAAAAATTTTGTTGTTGTTTTGAATTAAAAATAAATTGGGGCCATTTTCCTTTTTTCAGTTCGTGACTATTTTTAATCGGAGCCGTTTTTCCAACGAGGAAAAATGGCCCCAAACTGAAAAATGAAAAATGCCCCCAAATATTTTCTATTGGAAACAACCTATTTTGAGGCTGTTTTTCATTTTTGGTTTGGAACCATTTTTCATTTTGGGTCCATTTTTTATTGGGGCCATTTTCCAAGGAGCCAGATATTTCGATTTATTTTCAAGCATGATTATTAATTAGTTATGTCAATTATTCAGGTTTTATAATCATTCGAATAAAATTTCATAACTTTTTTCTTGCTCGAACAACCGAATAATTTAAAACTTTTATTCGAATATTCGAACGACTAACGAATAAAAATTTTCATTCGAATAACCACTTTAAAACTACGATTTTTAGTATATTCTATTACTACTTTGTGGTAAATGTTTTACCAATTGTCTTGAACGTAATTCTCCTATGACTGCTGAAAATGGGAATGGTACAAAATGTTCATGAGTAGTGACCAGTGAGAATAGATCGTATCAAAAAATTACAACAAAAATTTTAGCAAAATACCTCACTGTACAATCAGATTTTTTCCAAATCAAATATATTTATTTAGAGTACAGTAATTTAACTAGTGTTAAAGATATCAACACGGGAAATTACCTTAAGTCTGGATCTAGAACATATGGCTGAGTACCTTAGTTATATCAATTAACCACTTTTTAAGTCTTAGAATTGTCTTCCTCAAAATTCTTAAAACGAAATCGTTAACAGAGTTACGTAATGATGGCATCTCGTAATGTCCAGTGACATAATGTCCATGGACGTTATGTCACTCCAAAAAGTGTCATAACGTCCATGGACATTATGATACTTTTGGAAGTGTCATAATGTCCATGGACTTTATGACATTATTATTATTAATATGGACAGTATGGGCACTTTTAAATGTGTCATAATGTCCATATTTTTAAAAATGAAAACAAATTAAAACATACATATTTATATCCTTATATGTTTTTATATTCTTGATTCCGGTTTCCATAGTGGGGAATGAAGCCAATTCACGTCAACAAAATTTTTAATTGCGTCACCAATGCTTAAAGTATGTCGACTTAAAGAAAATTTAGAAATAAATGCACCCGCTCTTCGAAGTGATGGAGGGGAAAAGTTTCCCCTTTCTTAATTTTTCCTTTGTTTATATGCAATTGCTGGCCTGCGTACCAAATTTCAGCCTTACAGGGCTTCAAGAAGTACCCTAGAATTTTGATTACATGTAATATATGCACCCCATTTTCTAAAGGATGTAGGTTACCCTTTCTTAATTTATCCTTTGTTTGTATGCAATTGCTGGCCTACATACCAAGTTTCAGTCTTCTAGAACTTCAGGAAGTGCCCTAGAATTTTGAATACATATTCAAATTTTTAAATCACGTTTTTACTCCTAATATAAATAAAATCAATTCTAAATGAGTAAACTCCAAAAAGTTGTTCGAATATTCGAATAATTCTTTTCAAATGACAACACTATCATTAATAGAACAAAAAGTAGTTCTCTTATAAATAATTAATAGAAAAGTGTTAGTTTGAAACATCCTTACTGCTTCCCCAATATTTCATGGAACGTACATCAACAAAATTATAATAAAAAAGTTTATATTTTGAATACATAAAAGATTATTATTCTATTTGATAAGATTATGTCGAAATTAAAAAAAATTCATGAAAAAGAAACCAAGGATAAAAATATCGTATTTGATACAGTCGATATTTTAATATATCGATACATTGCAATTTAAGAAATCGACGATACATATCGATATATTTTTGAGAAAATATCGATATATCGATATTTTTGCCTATCCCTATCTATATATGTGACCTTCTCCGAGAAAAGGGACCTAGTGTGTGAAAATGAAGTTTTGAGAAAAACGCATTTCATCTTATTCTACACTCTTTTAGGTACCAGAATCCACTCTTAAGTCCAAACCCGTTTTTTGACACACTAGGTCCCTTTTCTCGGAGAAGGTCACATATATATAAGAATTAATCTTGATTTGTTCGGATGCATAAAACTTGATAACAACTGCACCAAATTGGATGCCTGCTTGTTCGTAACTGCTAAGCGAAGGTTTTGGAAAAAAGAAAAGTTTGTCCTTATAGGAAGCCAAACAGTAAGACCGATCATGCTGAAATTTTGGAATTGTCTCACAATGCGAAATTCAAATAGCCTAATTTATTTTTTAAGCTTTTTAATTTCCCTATCTCTGTAGAAGTACATTAGCAAGGCTCTCTAAATAAAGTGCAAAATCCAACAAAATTTTGGTGATAAAGGAGGGGAGACGGGTAGCTTAAGGTGGTTCTTAATCTTTTTTTCCAAAATCATGTGTTCTGTGTGAGGTTAGAGTAAAAAATTTTTGAAAAAATATGAGCTAGATCGGTTGAAAGTTGCCGTACTGCACGCGCATTGAAGTCTGTGAGAATGAAATTGAAGCAAAATGGGAAGAAAAACGCCTGTAACTACTGACGAGCCAACCCTTCATAGGTTCAGCATACAAAAATTTTATTTTAACAAAAATTTTCAAAATGGAGAAAAAATAGGCAATTATTACAATAAATGAAAATTAATGTTATTCATTCATAATTACACAAGTTTACAAATTCCAGTAAATTTTTGGATCAGAGCTGATGAGAACAAATCTTAATGTTATTTTAGGCGCTGAATCCGAATCTGGATTTCGCTTTTCAATATTGGTTCTAGTTTTCGAGATATACATTATTTAAAAAAAATAAGCACTTCCACAACATATATTAACGTAACTGGAGAACGGTTTGTGCTATTCAATTAAAACAAAAACCAAAACTCGATAACAATATTATCTTCAAGTTGTTAACAATATAATCTGATCAGTAGTTTTAGAGATAGCGGGGAACTTATGCCAAAGAAAATATATATTATAAACATTTTAGTCTGAAATTTATTATTTTGGATTTTAGTTCAATATTTGAATTAATGTAAATTAAATTATTTATTAAGACTGGAGTGTTCGAATATTCAAATCAGATTAGCAGAACGGATCAGTACTACTGATTTTGATAGGCCGCTACACCGTCTCATCAGCGTTCTTGTTCACTTTTAGCACTTATGAAGGTAAATGCTTTTTATAAGGAAACATCAGCTATTTAACTAATTTTTGTCACGAAATAGAATACAAGACTTTTCATGTAAATTCTTGCATTCCTTTTATTTCAATCCAATTTAGTTGAAATAAAAGGATAAGAAAAATGTACAATATTTTTTTATATAATGATCAATATCTCGGAAACTAGATGTGCTAGAAATATAATAAAGCTATTTTCGTAATCAGCGGACGAACATAAATAAGCATCATTTATTTTAACGTCAAAAAATCAAAATAAAAAAACGTTCTAAGGACTAAACCAAAAACACACGACTTTTAACATCCTTGTAATAACAGTAAGACATTCTAATATACTCATCAATGTGACTCTACCCAAATGAAAGAGAATTTTGTGTGGATTAATAATCCAGAAAGTGTTTTAAAATTTGAAAGACGAGTCGTGATATATTAAGCGAATAATACAAGAAGTGGTATAAATTATGCAAATGCTAAATGTCACTATATCTTTAAAACTAGAGCTGATAGGAAAACACTAATGACGCCATCGCAATCAGCAGATGAAAATACATAAGGATCACCTATTTTTATTTAAACAACAAAGCCACTGCTCTGCTGTGTTATGTATAGTGAGAGACGAATGCAATTAGCTTATACCTCCACTCAGGAATGTTTCCTTCTAGCAACAGTAGGGGAAATCACCCTTCTTAGGAAACTGCTATTGCAGACCTTGCAACTCTTGCAGGTATAGGATATATGCTACAATATGCAACACAACAAGAACAAAATATAAGAAACTTACATTTCCTACACAGTAGCAGATATGCAATACTAAAAACTGTAGGAAACTTGTCTAGCATATATGCAATTAGCAAAATTATTGAGAGTGTATAAAACATAAACATGAAAATAAAATATAAGCTAATAGTAGGACTGCTTGTTTACTTTTTTAATAAATCCAATAAATAATAGCAAAAACTCTTGGGTAGTCGAACGCAACTATTAACAAGAAAAGTAATCAAAGTTGGTTTGTGTGTGCTCGTTTATTTATTTGCGCATTTATTTTTTGTACTTAAATATCAAATGTATACATCCTGAATAAATGCTAGATCAGAATTAATCTACAAATAATAAGTTAAGAAAAAAATTAAAAGTGGTTCTTTTTTTATGGTAAATTTGAAAAAATACATAGTTATATATGTATGTATAACTACACTATTTCCTACATGCATGAAAAAGACACTCATTCTTTGTAGCAGAACATGATAGTTTATATCCTAGAGGTGCAAATATGCTACCAAGAGTGATTTCCGCTAGTGTTTTAAAATACAGTACAAAAACGAAAACTAAAGAATTAGGAAATAAACTTTTTTGCAGAATGTTCGTCGCTGACCTCTGCCAGTAGGAGTCATATGATTACCTGCCAACGGAAGAAACTATCGATAGTAATACAAGAAATGTTTTAACAGAATAACCGAAACAATTACAAGTGTTAAGAATCTGAAAAAATTAAAACTAGAGTCCTGTTTTAATTTTTTCAGATTTCATGGCGTAATGGAAGATTTTATACATACGCTTAGAGAAATCCAGGTAAAGGACTGATAAACTAGATATTCTGTATTATGAAAGAAGAGAATCTCCTAAATCCTAACCATTTAAACCAAATTATTTTTCTGAAAGATTGTTTTAGAAGATCTCCTTGAGCTTGAGCTTTTGGAAGGGGGCGGTGGGGAATTTCTAAGTAAAACATACTATTTTTCCATACTTCTTTTAGAAACTCTATAGAAATTTACTCGTTTTGGGGGGGGATATCTCCTTCCCCCCTTCTATCCGCGCCTGAACTATTGAAATAACTGAAACAGTGATCTCACAAACTTGTTAATTTTTAATGAATACATACATATAAATGAGTTTTTTTTTTGGCTGATCTGTGGCTGATTGGTAGCGATGCTAGCCTGTCAGTGCAGCGATCGTGGTTTCGATTCCCGCCATAGACCGTGGGTGTTAACCGCCGACAAGCTTAATAGCTTCGCGGCTTATGTTTCTGTGTGTTGTTGTGATGTTCCAAGACTGTTGTTGTCATGTTAGAAATATCAAATTAATATCACTGAATATATGATTTTTTTGCTTATTTAGTTCAAGAACTGTTGTGTTTGTTATGTCATGGCTTTGTTTACTAATAAACTCAAAACTATAAATTATATATGCATTTTTATTTGTTTAAATTACTTAATTTATAAAAATACTTTATTAATCGGTTAACCGGTTAACACCGAAAATAACCGACTATGAACCGATTAAGCCAAAACCTCTATTAATTAATCGAGCGATTAACCGATTAAAGCTGAAGCCTGCTTAAATGAATACCCTACCATACTCGTATTATCATAGAAATGGATTGTTTTTACTAGGGATGTAACGAATACCGATACCGATACCGTTATATCGGCGATACTTCAGATTTTCCGATACATCGGTATCGGCGATATTTTACTGCCGATACGACGATACTCTTAAACATTTTTTCAGAGTTTTTTTTTAACAAATAATTTATGTTTGTTCGATTTTACCATGAATTAAATACACTTCGTTATTTTTTAAATCTTATTAATACCAATTTTAAAAATTAATTACATTTTATGCTGTTATTTTGTAAAAAAAATTATTTATTTTTTGTTAATTTTACCATGAATTCAAACTCAAGCCGTTGTTTTTTAAATCTTATTCCAGCAAAAAAGAGATACTCCAAAGAAGTCATGAAAATGTAGAATTCGCGATCTGGAAGTATTGCGAATTTGGATAATTTCTAATTAGTTTTACATATCCTTGCCCTTGCAAGAAGTTCTGTTTTTCGATTACCAATCACCGAATTGGAAGCGATGCTAGGACAAATTTCTTTTTCGGTATTCTATAATGATTTTTCCTTAAGGAAAAAGGATAAAAAACCACCCATTTTCACAATTTTTTATGCAAATTTAAGTGAATATATATAAACTTAGAAGTCTTTTAATAATTAAGCTATTAAGTTATTTAGATGAATATTAGTTAATAAATGTCCTTTAAAAAAAATCGATTTTTTAAAAAGCATGGCGAGTATTTTTTAAATTATAAAGGAATTAAACAATTTTTCTTGCTTTTCTACTAATTATCTGCATATTTTTAATATAGATTTGTTGGAAGCAAAGAAAATGTAGCTCCTTAAAAATTACTTCCAATGTTTTATCAATTTTAAATATTCTCTCTTATAATGTAATTTTGTATAATAAAAAATTGCACTTGAGTTTTGTTAATCTAAACTTGAACTCAATTTCAATATTCGTATCGGCATCGGAATCGGTATCGGCGATATTTATTTTTAAATATCGGTATCGGTATCGGATCGGCAAAACGGCGTATCGTTACTTCCCTAGTTTTTACATCATCCCGCTTTCCACAAGATATTTTATGAAATCCCGTTTTTCAATCGTTACTGTCCAGCTTTTTGGAAAAACATTCTGGTCACGTTAGGTATATGTCCAAATGAAAAAATAATCCGTTAAACTCAAACCGTTAAACTTTAAAGCATGGCCTTTCATCGTGTAAAAACATAAAATTAACATATCTAACAAAATTGCTAACAATTTAAAAAATTATGAAAGCACTTTTTTTGAAAAAATTTACGATATTTTAGTTAAATTTCAAAGTTTTGAGATTAGATCTCTTTTACGACTTAAGATATTTCAAAGCGTTATTCCGTGTGTTTACTTAGAATTTTATCCGCAATATAATGGTGTGCTTAAGGTAAAATAAGATGCTTAGTAAAAAAGTGAAAACGAAAAAACCAAAAAAAGTCGAGGCAAAAAATAAATAATTTTAATTTTAGTGAAATATCCCTTAAACTATATAAGATATAAAAACATTTGCTAGCACATTTTTCCTTTATCTTATCTAGCAAAATCTAACGCGCTTAAAATTTTACAAATCGGTTAATATTTATGAAAGTTACAACCCGCACAATGTTTTTCACACCTGAGGTACCCAAGTTTCACCCCTTGTACCTCCACCCATGGTGCAGCTAAAGACTTTACAGGACTTTCTACAACAATTTCATATCGAATCTTTTAATTTAAAAAAACAATTCAGACGGGAAGCAATCTGTTAAGAGGGCGACGTTCTTGCTTCCAGTCAGGAGACAGTTTTCGGCCTCCCGGATGGTGAGGGTAAAAGCCATAGTACTACACTATCTGCACAACAACCAAACTCAAAAGTATAAAAAAAAAACTCCAACACCGGCAGTCGAGTCCGACAAACAGTCGAAAGTTAAACCAAAAAAGTAGTCAGAAAGAACTCACGAAAACTAAACACTTCAAGGCCATCTTCATTCACACAATGCGCATGACGTGAGCTAAGCTACAAGGCGGTGGTAGATAGGTATCATAAGTTTATAGATTCACTATCAAGTACATATAAGGCTGCCAATGCAAAAAGAAATAGTTCTCAGAAGGGGGGCCGAAAGTTACACAAGTACAACGCTCCAATCCCATCGACATCGTTATGCATAACGAGGCCCTTCAACAATGTCGTTAAGAAGCAATTGCTTATGGCTCTGGTAAACAACAAAAATGGTCAAATCGCCCCTGTAGAATGGTGTGTCATCGAGCCCAAATTGGCTGAGCTCGTAATGGACTATATCCTCATCAATGAGGACAAACCGGCACCTCGTTTTGACTCCGGATAAATAGACGGGGGGTACAGGGTGATCAAGTGTTTGGGCGCGTCCTCAAGGCACTTACTCAGCGAAAGTATCGCTAAGCCTTAAACTGAGATCGCGGGCAAGAACTTGTTTATCGCAATTAGGCAAAGACGTTGGCAAATAGCTGGAGTGTCTGACTGTCCAGCATTTTAATGGGCGTCTGATCTGTCATCCGTACTGATAACCACGGCAGCCGTACAGTCATCGAGAAGCGGGCTCTAAGCTGTTCTACTGGGTTAGGGACGACAAGGTTGAGGTATTTCCCCAACGAGTGCTGAAGCCGATACTAACGTTGTCGAGGCTGCCAACAAAATGGCGATAAAAATCGTGCAAATAAATCTGAAGCACTCGAAGTGTACAATAGATAACCTAAAGGTTTTGTTAGCAGAAGAGAACCTGGACATAACTGTAGTACGGGAGCCATGGGTAGCAACCTCCGGGGTGAAGGGGTTTCCCACGTCCACGTACAACGTACTATGTGATAAAGGAAATGGTAAGCCAAGATCATGTCTGCCTTTACTGACTACTCGCATTCCAGTTAAGTTAGAGCTTTGTTGTCTTCGAAGACTTATAATAAAATTTTATGGGAATTTTTTTTGTAAATTATTTCAGTCCGCTACCTCGCCGTTGAAGGGAAGTTTTTGTTCTCTTTTAAGAAAGGGTAAAAAAGACCCATAACATGATCCATGAAAATATTTATCGTGAGGTTTTACATAAAAGTGCTGCACCACCTAATACTTTAAACGTAAACGTAAGATATCTTATACCGATTCTATATAACAATGAGCAAAAGGTGGGGGCATGTAAAGAATTTAGTATAACTTTTAAACTTATGGAGATCCCATTATCAGGCTTTTACATTATAATGAGGGCAGCCTAGGCTAATTTTTGGTAAAAAAACAAATGAAACATGTCGAAGTTAGAAAATTTTTAATTTTAATTGGTCTATTCCAATTTCACACATAAAACAAAAAAATTTTAATTTTTTTTAAAGATCAGACGATTTTTTAAGAATCACTTATTTTATTTTTTCTAATCATGTAAAATATCAAAAAAAAATTTGGGATGTCCGCTTCAAAAAATGGATGTGTCAGAGCTAAAAGTCCTAACTTCATTTTTCGAAAATTTCTAAATTTTGTTATATTAATATCTAATTAGTTGTGAACTCTTTGAAAATTATTTTGGTCTCCTATTATTTAAATATTTTCCATTGAAAAATATGAAAAATCTGTGTAGGTTTTGAATCTTATTTGAATTTTTTCATTCATTACCTCCACTTTAATTAAACGCATTGATTTACTTCAGCGAAACTTCAGATGTTTTTCGAAATGTTCTAATATTAACCAACACACCTGTTTCGCTGGAATACCCTGTCTACTCATTTTTCCTGTTGAATACCATAAAAATCTATGGTAACAACAAAAAATTGCAAATTTCATTCAAAATTTTAAATTGTATACCTCAACGACATTAAATAATGGATTATTTCAGATTGAAGCGATTGTTTCAGATCAATAATTCTCTATGTTTTAGGTAAGGTAGGACAACAAAAAAACATTAGTAAATTCTAAGAATTCCGTTAGTTGAGAAACTAGAATACATATATAAATAAATTAAGTAAAGTGCGACTTTGGCTCGCACACAAAGGGTTCCGTACGAATACACATATGTATATCCCTTTTTGTTTTTGCCCCGTTTGTCACTTTGGCAGTTTTTTCGTTGTGCTTTCTTGTTTAATTTTAGTTTTTTATTTTTTTAAGTATTTTTCGTTGTCTTTTTGGTTTTTTTTTGTTTTGGCGCTTTTCGTGATTTTTTTTTAATTTTGTTCTGGCGATTTTCCGTTTTTTGCAATTTTTTTGTCATGGCATTTGTTAAACGTTTTCACTTTCTGATGATATTTTTTAGTTTTAGCGATTTATTTTAGTTGTGGCGATTTTTCAGTTTTGGCGCTTTTTTCGTTTTTGGGGATTTTTTCGGTTTTTTGTGGTTTTTATTTTTAGCGATTTTTTTTGTTTTGATACTTTTTTCGTTTTGGCGATTTTTTTGGTTTTTGCGTTTTTGTGATTTTTTAATTTTTTGTGATTTTTTCATTTTTTGATGATTTATTTAGTTTTAACGATTTTTCGTTTTGAAGACTTTTTCGATTTTTGACGTTTTTTTAGTTTTTTGTCGATCTTTTCCATTTTGGTGATATATTGCGTTTTAGCGATTTTTTTAATTTTGATGCTTTTTTCCTTTAAGCGCTTTTTTCATTTTAGCGTTTTTTTCGTTTTGAAATTTTTTTAATTTTCGATTTTTTTAAATTTAGCGAGTTTTAAAATTTCAAGATTTTACATCTTACGGTTTCCAACACACAGCATATTGTCTCAATTACATAGTCAAAATTACAATAACTAATAAAATACCCTTTAATTTTTAATGTTTTAAATATCGGTGTTATACACCAATTAATTCTACAGACTACACCAATTAGCACTTACTTTGAAAACTTAAAGTGTCTATATATAAGTGTCTGTATTTACATTAGTATTTCAACATGTTGCGTTGCTCGCTTTAGAACACCCTTTAATTTTTAACTGTCATATATTTGTTATTGTAGCGGCCGAAGTTTTACATATTATGTAAAAATTTCAGGCCCGGAGCTCTTACGTTTCCGAAGATAGAGCAGATTGTCTAAATAACATAGTAAAATTATATTGACTGATAGAACACCATTTAATTTTTATTGTTTTAAATATCGGTGTTAATTGGTGTAGTCTATTCTACAGACTACACCAATTAACACGAACTTTGAAAATTTAAAGTGTCTATATATAAGTGTCTGCATATTACATTAGTATTTCAACATTTTTCGTTGCTCGCCTTAGAACACCCTTTAATTTTTAGCTGTCATATATTTATTGTTTTAGCGGTCAAAATTTTACATATTCTGTGAAAATTTCAGGTCCGTAGCTCTTACGGTTCCCGAGAAAACATTACATTAGTATTTCTACATGGTGTGTCATCGAGCCCAAATTGGCTGAGCTCGTAATGGACTATATCCTCATCAATGAGGACAAACCGGCACCTCGTTTTGACTCCGGATAAATAGACGGGGGGTACAGGGTGATCAAGTGTTTGGGCGCGTCCTCAAGGCACTTACTCAGCGAAAGTATCGCTAAGCCTTAAACTGAGATCGCGGGCAAGAACTTGTTTATCGCAATTAGGCAAAGACGTTGGCAAATAGCTGGAGTGTCTGACTGTCCAGCATTTTAATGGGCGTCTGATCTGTCATCCGTACTGATGACCACGGCAGCCGTACAGTCATCGAGAAGCGGGCTCTAAGCTGTTCTACTGGGTTAGGGACGACAAGGTTGAGGTATTTCCCCAACGAGTGCTGAAGCCGATACTAACGTTGTCGAGGCTGCCAACAAAATGGCGATAAAAATCATGCAAATAAATCTGAAGCACTCGAAGTGTACAATAGATAACCTAAAGGTTTTGTTAGCAGAAGAGAACCTGGACATAACTGTAGTACGGGAGCCATGGGTAGCAACCTCCGGGGTGAAGGGGTTTCCCACGTCCACGTACAACGTACTATGTGATAAAGGAAATGGTAAGCCAAGATCATGTCTGCCTTTACTGACTACTCGCATTCCAGTTAAGTTAGAGCTTTGTTGTCTTCGAAGACTTATAATAAAATTTTATGGGAATTTTTTTTGTAAATTATTTCAGTCCGCTACCTCGCCGTTGAAGGGAAGTTTTTGTTCTCTTTTAAGAAAGGGTAAAAAAGACCCATAACATGATCCATGAAAATATTTATCGTGAGGTTTTACATAAAAGTGCTGCACCACCTAATACTTTAAACGTAAACGTAAGATATCTTATACCGATTCTATATAACAATGAGCAAAAGGTGGGGGCATGTAAAGAATTTAGTATAACTTTTAAACTTATGGAGATCCCATTATCAGGCTTTTACATTATAATGAGGGCAGCCTAGGCTAATTTTTGGTAAAAAAACAAATGAAACATGTCGAAGTTAGAAAATTTTTAATTTTAATTGGTCTATTCCAATTTCACACATAAAACAAAAAAATTTTAATTTTTTTTAAAGATCAGACGATTTTTTAAGAATCACTTATTTTATTTTTTCTAATCATGTAAAATATCAAAAAAAAAATTTGGGATGTCCGCTTCAAAAAATGGATGTGTCAGAGCTAAAAGTCCTAACTTCATTTTTCGAAAATTTCTAAATTTTGTTATATTAATATCTAATTAGTTGTGAACTCTTTGAAAATTATTTTGGTCTCCTATTATTTAAATATTTTCCATTGAAAAATATGAAAAATCTGTGTAGGTTTTGAATCTTATTTGAATTTTTTCATTCATTACCTCCACTTTAATTAAACGCATTGATTTACTTCAGCGAAACTTCAGATGTTTTTCGAAATGTTCTAATATTAACCAACACACCTGTTTCGCTGGAATACCCTGTCTACTCATTTTTCCTGTTGAATACCATAAAAATCTATGGTAACAACAAAAAATTGCAAATTTCATTCAAAATTTTAAATTGTATACCTCAACGACATTAAATAATGGATTATTTCAGATTGAAGCGATTGTTTCAGATCAATAATTCTCTATGTTTTAGGTAAGGTAGGACAACAAAAAAACATTAGTAAATTCTAAGAATTCCGTTAGTTGAGAAACTAGAATACATATATAAATAAATTAAGTAAAGTGCGACTTTGGCTCGCACACAAAGGGTTCCGTACGAATACACATATGTATATCCCTTTTTGTTTTTGCCCCGTTTGTCACTTTGGCAGTTTTTTCGTTGTGCTTTCTTGTTTAATTTTAGTTTTTTATTTTTTTAAGTATTTTTCGTTGTCTTTTTGGTTTTTTTTTGTTTTGGCGCTTTTCGTGATTTTTTTTTAATTTTGTTCTGGCGATTTTCCGTTTTTTGCAATTTTTTTGTCATGGCATTTGTTAAACGTTTTCACTTTCTGATGATATTTTTTAGTTTTAGCGATTTATTTTAGTTGTGGCGATTTTTCAGTTTTGGCGCTTTTTTCGTTTTTGGGGATTTTTTCGGTTTTTTGTGGTTTTTATTTTTAGCGATTTTTTTTGTTTTGATACTTTTTTCGTTTTGGCGATTTTTTTGGTTTTTGCGTTTTTGTGATTTTTTTAATTTTTTGTGATTTTTTCATTTTTTGATGATTTATTTAGTTTTAACGATTTTTCGTTTTGAAGACTTTTTCGATTTTTGACGTTTTTTTAGTTTTTTGTCGATCTTTTCCATTTTGGTGATATATTGCGTTTTAGCGATTTTTTTAATTTTGATGCTTTTTTCCTTTAAGCGCTTTTTTCATTTTAGCGTTTTTTTCGTTTTGAAATTTTTTTAATTTTCGATTTTTTTAGTTTTAGCGAGTTTTAAAATTTCAAGA